>JAHHFK020004027.1:0-84171 GCA_024533555.2 Aedes koreicus | reverse complement strand
GAAAGGCCTGTGTTCTATGCCATTGGGATATGATGCGTCAGGCTGCAAGGTTTGTTTACCAATATTTCGTGTGCTCGTGCTTATATATGTAAACAAAACGTTTAGCCCATACCGTTTACATTAATATATAACTCTTCTCTGCTAGGCAAAAATGCAATCAACAACTGTCATTTCCAAGTAACATTGCTAACACCATCCTGCTTTATTAAGTTTTATTAAAGTTTTATGAAAGCCACTTGAAATCAAGTTGATTTTATTATGGCACCAAGGGGTGCCAATAGGTTTCATATTTTAGTCAGGTTTATGAGAACCTACACAGCTTGTTTACAACAATTTTAAAATCTTGTTTCTCAAATTCCTTTTACTCTTATCAAAGGTTTTATTTCGACTTTATGAACTCGTAAAATGCTGTATTGAAATGCCGTTTTAGGACTCATTAATTTTATCTTATTAAGGTCGATTGAAAAAGCATTTTAAAACCATTTTGCCTACAGTAAATGCATTAAACGGCAAATAGGCATTAAAGGAAGTCACCATTAGACCAAATAGTTTTATAATAGTCATTGCGAAGAAAAATTGGCTTTATGGCAAAACTGTGATTTTTTTTCCAATCGCCATATTGAAATATAAGAAATAATAGAAATGTGGAAAAATAAATGCATCAAATGTTCAATGGTATGCTAATAAACTGTAGATCGGAGACTAACTTTGGAATTCTTTTAGGTAATCTTATCCTTTTCCAAGCTTTTTTCAGGAAATTCTTGTTTAATTTATCGAGTATATTTGTTTTTATTTGATGTTGTTGTATGTTGTTGTTGTAAATTCGCATAATTTCCGAGGAGCATTAATTTTCGGCTCTTATCGTGCCAACATTCAACATAAAAATAATTGCGCATATAATTTGGAGCATAATACGCTGTAGAAAACACATTTTGTTTTCGATATTTTGCTGTCAAACAAAATTTCCCGCAACACTAGACCTTTTTTTACTGCTAAATGAATCAGAAGAGCAGAGAATCGACCAGAGCAGAACAACAAAAACCAATCTCGATTTCACAATGAAGATTGACAGCTGTGGCCATTTGGCCACATTCTGGTTTCAATGGCAACCAATAGGTTTTATGAAGGTTCTCAAGTGGTCATAACATCTTTCACTAGAACATTTTCAAAATCTTTATGTTCTTATAGAGGTTTTATTAACTTGTTTTCACAACCCTATAGACGTGGGCCATTTTGTACAAATTTCGGCTTTAAAGAAGCATAGAGGAGGTGCTGGTAGACAAAACAGTTTTGAATGTAGTTTTATCAACAAAGCCGGGAGGAGTGCTATACGGTTGGAATAAAACTAAAATTGTTTCTTGGGTTATGTGCGTAATACACTATTGAATATTCCTTACTCTTTTGCTCCACAGCTAAATCTCATTTGATACCCCACTACTCCACCCGTCTTCCCTACCAACTGAAGAACATAGACCACCTGAGATATTAGAGTCACCTTGGTCTAATCTCGGTTCATGACATTTTGAATATGTCAAAATCCACTACCTCTTTCTTCTAGAGCCTGAGTTTCGCACCTGCGCAGCCTGAGCTCTAGAGTTGCGCACCTGATATTTTTATGTATTACCTGGAAACTTGAATCTATTTCAGTTTTTTGTATATTGAATAGAGGACCAGCATTATCCTAGTATCCCAGGGGTACTTGGTACCGGCTGCAAAGTGGCCACTCGATCCGAAAAACACTTTATTTCTGGTTATCTGTGTAATCCTGTTTGAAAGTGCTGAAATAGACCCCAGGGGACCCGAAACCGGCCACAAATTGGTCACTTTATCTGAAAAATTATTCAGTTGGTTGTTTAGGCAATCTTTTTGGAAAAAAAAACTGAATAACTGAAACTATCAATGCTTGGCCATAATCCGGCGTTCCCAGGAATACCTTCAACTGGCTTCAAGGTTACCTCTTGATCCGGATAACACTCCAATTGGTCATTTATGCAATCCTCCCTGACAATAATCAAGTGACACCATTGCTACTCGGCCATAACAGAACTTTAGCCGGAACTAGCTACAAAGTGGCCACTCGATCTGGAAATGCAGATAGATGGCTAATTGTGTTATCCTCCTTCAAAATGCTGAAGTTTCAAAGGTTTTAGTTTCTGATTATCCTTCAGCTAGTTCCCACTGAGAATTGTCTTCATAAAATCCGATTAGGACCTGTTCATAAACCACGTAGACTCATATTTGAAAATTTCAGAACCCCCCTCTCCCCCCTCGTAGAATTTTCTCCATACAATTTTTGGAAATTTTGTATGAAGCGTAGACTTTGGTCAAAACCCCTCCTCCCCCCAGAAAAGTCTACGTGGCTTATGAATAGTCCCTTAGCTGCATCGGCAAGATATAATTCGTTATGACGTTTGAAGGTTAAATTATATGTTCTGCATGAAGTTGTGTGACTTTAACTTGAGTTTTGTGGAAAAAAATAGATGAGTATCGGAAAACCTTAACGTTGACCCATTTTAACCCACAATGAACCACCGGAATAACTCAGACTACTTGTATCATTTTCGGGTGTAATTTGAAAACTCTGTTACTTAACTTAAGTAACACGGATTTCGGAATTAGCACGATTTAGACCTTAGTGGACCTGTAAATGACTGGAGAAACATTTAGCTAATCCGTTAAGTACATTTTTACCGTGGACATCGTGATTAGGGGCCATTCATTTAGAACGTCACGCAAATTTTGTCCAAAATCACCGCCCTCCTTGCCACGGTTTTTCAAAACTTTAAGACACCTCCCACTTCCAACTAAGTACGTTAATTCACTGACGCCCCTCCCACTCTTCTATCAACAACAGAAGAATATGATCGGGTACGTTTCTCCATCTTCCACTGCATCAATTGATGCTCTTTCAAATCAACATTATTTTTATCCATCCATTCAAACTCATCAGCTTCTTTTGGAAGAACCAGCATTTTCTAGCTGACGTCTTGCAACATTCCGTTTTGGAAGAATTCTTCTTAAGGCTTGTGTCATTTTGTATACTTTTTTGTGTACTTTCAACATCACCTGGAATGCGAAATAGAGTCCAGATATACTACATACATACTCTGTCCTTCAAAGAAGTTTTAAAAGATAAGCAGTAAAGATCATATGGGAGAGTCTTGAAACCAGTCAATTATTTGGGTAAAATTTTATGCGCATCGATTGAATTTAGAGCTAATACTGATGTGAAGCATTGCACTTGGTCTCTTTTAGTAACCCTCAGTCGCTCAGATGATTGTACCTACGGAATTGGCGGTGACAAAAATCTTCTCGGAAGCACTCTGGCCAGAGAACGTCTTTTGGTATACAGCAGGTTCTAGCAATCATGCAAAAATATTTAGGGTAAGTAACTTCCCGAGCAGGAACGAATATCTTGATGAATGGCCTTGGTATTTAAGAGCGCTTCATAAGAGGTAAAATACCTGAGGATAATACCATAAAAATGTTCCTACAATGCACAGTGGAAAAAAACGGACCCAAATTCTTGAAATATATAATTTATTATGGGAAATTTGCCAAAAAATTGAATGGTGCTGGTTTCATTCTGCGCCGGGCCCGGGAAATGGTCCATTTTACCCCTTTTACCCCTAAAAATGTGTCTTTTTGTGTTGGCATCAATGTTACTACAATCGCCGCTGAATGGTTTGCCCGCATAGAATCCTATTTCATATTAAAAACTCTGGCGAATCGAATGGTGCCAGTTTCATTCAGTTCCTAGCTCGGAAAGGGGCTTATTTTGCCCAATTTCCCCATTAATTTGAGATTTTCTTGTTCGTACCCTTTCAGCTACAATAGCTGCCAAAGTGTTTCGCTGAAAACAGCCTATCTTACGTGAAAAAGTCTAAGGAATCGAATGGTGTTGTTTTCGTTTAGTTACAGAATCGGGAAACTGTCGTCGCAGGCTGAAAATGGCACCATTCAAATTTTTGGCAAATTTCCCATAAGAAATTATATATTTCAAGAGTCAATCCAGCGGCGTCTCATCTGTGGGAATTTGGGTCCGTTTTTTCCCACTGTGCAATGTTATGCGAAAACCAAATTGAGGTTAGACAATACCAAAATAGTACCTCTCAGGTATTCCCAGATATCCCAAATTACAAGTTTTGTTATTCGAGAGATATTTTGCTTGAGATTCTTAGGTATTTTGCTTAGGTACTTTACCTCTTATGCTGCGTTCTTAAATATCAAGGCAACCCGAGCAGAACACAAAAGCATATGAATACCTAATTTTGATCTTGATAACTGGCCTTGGTATTAAAGAGCTCAGATTAAGAGGTAAAATACCTAGGCAAAATACCTAAGAATTGCAAGCAAAATGTCTCTAGAATAACTAAACTTGATATTCCAGATACCTGGGTAAGTATCTGGTCACCTTAGAGGTATTATTTTGGTATTGTCTTACCTCAATTCGGTATTCGCATGACATTGTGGGAACAATTTGATGGTATTATCCTCAGGTATTTTACCTCTTAATCTGAGCTCATAAATACCAAGGCCAGTTATCAAGTTATTCGCTTCTGCTCGGGAAGTTATCAAGATCAAAATTAGGTATTCATATGTTATTTTCTCCTGTTCAGGTTGTTACCTTTTAATAAATTATGAGTTCGGGGGCGACCCAGGCGTAGTGGTTAACATACAAACCTCTCACGCCAAAGTCACGAGTTCAAATCTCACCCCCGAACAAGTAACTACGACGGGAGATGAACCAGCCCGAGGCTGAAAATCTAGATAATCAAGAAACAAAAAAAAAAATTATGAGTTGATACCTATTATCACATTTCACAATCTGGAGGTAGTAGTAACTGGTTCTGACGTGCATGTCGAACCAATTTTGATCGTTTCTGGTTCAGCTTCTGAAGTATCTGTGTCAACAAAAACTATTAATGGATACATCACCCTATAATCCGGCCAATGTTTCTCCGGGAAACTATACATTCTATTTTCCCAGCTCCCCATTCGTAGTGCATATTTGTGAATCCAAGTGCGATCCAAAATGATCATGAGAGATGATCAATCCAGCAAGCTCCTTAATCAAAGCTGCCATTCTGCTTTCCACGCGACTGAAAGCACTTTTGCTAGGAGCATTCGTAGCGACAAAAAGTGCATTCAGGTTACGTTCCAAAAAATGATGAACAGCTTCCTAAATGACTTTCGAATATTGTGGATGTTCGTCCGGACCACCATCGACTGTGATAATAACCATGGGCTTGACGAGATCATCCATTTTCATGATAGAATCGAACTCTTCAAATACTAACAGCCGCTTGAAGTCGACAGCATGGGAGTAAACAGTAGAAGATGCGTCCGTCCGGAATACCCCACTGATTCAGTTTGTCCCAATCCGTTACGTTTAACCTTCAAACGAGCTGTGACAGACAAAATCAGCTTATGACGTTGAGCCGCACTTTCACAAACAGCTGGCACTTTCCATTCATTAATAAATGTCTACACGCTTACTTGAGAGTACCCATTGATGATAAAAAATTAGTCATTTTGAAATAATGTGGAATAATCCATTCGTGAGTTCAAAAATTAGACATTCTTTACTCATAGAATGTATAATTTTTAAATCCAGGAACGAGATTTTTTCAAAATGGGCCATTTTTCCTCCTCAATGATTTATTTCCATAGTTGATAATTAATAACTCATTTATAGATAACAGAGACTGATTGAATAGGTAAAAATATATCATTAGATGTGTTAAACATTTCCACTTCACCATGGTTGAAATTTTACCCATGAATGGGTGGATTCTTTGAAAAAGGCTAGAGATATGAATAAGTCGGAATGGATGTTTTCAAACTAAATATTTTGCTTTGAACTAATCTATCAAATAAATTAAACCATTCATAACGCGAGCCAAAAGCCGGCGTCGGTGGTGTAGTGGTAAGCGTGACTGCAACTTTGCACCCCAGAAGGGTCTGGGTTCAATCCCAGTCGACGTCGGTGGTTTTTCTGAGGCGAAAAAATCTGGTCACGTCTTCCTTCGGAAGGGAAGTAGAGCCGTTGGTCCCGGCTAATATTCATGAGTCAATAGGTAGGGTCCAGGTGGTGGAGTCGTCTTCCTGGCGTCGGTGATTTTCACCATGTGAGGAAATAGGCCGACGGAAAATAAAAATAAAATTAAAAAAATAATAATAACGCCAGTCAAATGGTGTAGCTAGAGCCATTACGCTTGTGCTGAATGCTATAAATGAGAATTAATTAAATCCAAGCTAAAATAATTCAGTACCATTGTTTAGTAATATTTTTAAATATGCAGTTTGTGCTTCAGTACATGCAAATTAAGATCAAATCAAACAGTTCTATTTTTATTTTGAAAAATTCTCACCGGGGACGGGGGTTCGTCACAAATCGTCATGGTTTTCTACCCCTTCCTCCCATGACAAATGACGTACTTTATCGATCCCCCCTTATAAGGTCTGTATCCACTATTATCCGGACTCTTTCAAATCACTTTTGAAATGTTGCAAGTAGGAGTGAAAAATTTCGGTGAGGTATAGCTTTGATGACAAAGACTATGATTGGTGTTTACATTCCATGTCTAGTGTTCAAGATGGTGAAGAATGAAAAACACATGCGCGAGTGGATTTTGTACGGACGTAAGGCAAATCCTGACTTGTCAATACGGAAACTTGCATAAAAAAATGGATTTACCTAAAGCCACTGTTAACGCTGTGCTCAAATCATTTTCGGAACGATTTACGGTGGAGAGGGAACTAAGAAGTGATAAACAGAATGGACGCGTTGATCCTGTTATGGACCGAAAGGTGAAGAGGATATTGAAGGAAAACCCGAATCTCTCTGTTAGATAAGTGGCTCGTAAAAAAGGAATGCCACCTGGTTTTGTCCAAAAATTAAAGCTGCGTTTGAGGCTGACGTCGTATAAAGTAAACAGTTTCAAATCGCAACGACAAACAAAACTTGACAACAAAATTACGGGCTCGTCGTTTGTTCTGCGAATATTTGACGAAATGTTCATGTGTTGTTATGGACCATGAAACTTATGTCCTGGAGGATTTCAAGCAGCTTCTAGGGCTGGTTTTCTATTCTGATATGGACATAAATGCTTCAACTGAGCATTCCAAGATGAAAAAGGCATCGAAATTCCCTTAAAAATACCCTAAATTTGGCAATCAATTTGCACGTTTGGCTGGAAGAGTAAATCTTTCGTCACAACAGTCACAATCAACAAGGAGAATTACCAGAAAGAGTGCCTGGAGTAGCAATTGCTACCCTTCATCAAAAACAAAAAAAAAAACAAAAAAAACTTTTGTTCTGGCCCGATTTGGCATTATGCTAAAACTGTGATGGATCCGCCAAATTGTCTAGAGTTAAGTCTAATCGAGATATATTCGGCTCTGATGAAGCGGAAGCTTTCTGGAAAGAAACAAGAAATCAAAGATATCAAACACTTCCAACAAATTTGAACAAAACTTCCACGACGGTATCTTAAGAGTCTGTACCAACCCTAATGGATGGAGTTAAGCGAAAAGTTCGATTTTTTTTTTAAATATCGAATATGTATAGTATGTTTTGACTTCGTGAATTGTTTAATCATATCCCAATTTATTATGCTTTATTATAGACACTTTACCACTTTACTTCTGGCATTCGTGTCTAAGTAAAAAAAATGTCCCATGAATCTGACATAAATAACGACAGCTTAAATAAAATGCGAAATTTGTGTTTAACTTAAGTTTTGAGGTTTCCGTATTATGGATACAGACCTTAAGGAATTGATAACTTTATTAAAGCATTAATGGAATCACAAGGGCACATGTTTAATTCCAATAATTCAACTATAGCATAGAACTGGTTCTATTTGCACCAGCTTTAGTCGTTTAGATTGATACATCAATCAAGATTCTTTGACGAATCTAATAGATTGCAAGCATCTTGAATACACCTCTGAGACCATCGAACTTGTAAAAGAAATCTGTTGTGATAAAATCTTCTTGTATTCAAGAAATGATATTTATTAACCGGCTCAAATTAAAATCCCGAGAAATTCCTCAGTCCGAATGTATCGCCACCGGCAGTTTCAATTGCCCCAGTTCATACCAAAAAAATCAATCCCAAATTAAGTCATGAACATTGGACACCTTCACTCAGTGGGATCCCAATCGTCTTAGCTATCTAAAGCAAACGAACTGAGAAAGTTTGTTTGTTTGTTTTTTGTTTCCCTGAAACAGCTCATCAGCCAAGTACACACCTTTCAGCTGGAGCTCGTTAGGACCGGGGCGCCCACTGCTGGGGACCACCAAGGTGAAAATGCGGTGATAGCTCCAATGAGTGTGCGCAAGCAAACAAACACGCTCACAGTCTTTTGTATCAATTGATCCCATTACTGACAAAAACAAAAACAAAAACAACAACTACCACACGAAATTTTTTTCGACGAGGTGGCATCGGACACGGGATACCGAAAACCGTGTCGCAGGGTCTGTGTGTGGCAGCTGCCATTCCTGGTGCGGTTGGTGGGCTGACGACTGTGAGGTTGACGATGATGATTTTGTGTTTTCAATTATGTTTACTTTTTAAATTAAAACAAATTATGCTTTTTGTGTGCCCGTTGAGGTTTTTGTTTCAGTTCAGTTTCCGTGGTTTTGTTTCCCTGTCCCTGAATGACTGAGTGGTAAGTTTTCATGATATGAAAGCGCGTGAAACGAGATGAACATCGGAGATAGTGTCTATGGGATCTTTTCTTTGGAATGGTTTTTATCCTTCCTCAGAGAAATGACACTTGATGACTCAGTAAATCTGAGACAACCAAGACAAGGGTCGAAATCTTTCCATTCCGTTTTAGTGCTAACTATCTAAAATAATATCCAAATCGATCCTATGCTCCTGCTTTGTTCGAACTTCATCGAAGTCTTTATTTTCTATTCATTCATAGTTTTTTTTTCGCCGGCTAGACTATTATGACCATAGCGAGATTAGTTGCCGTCGTCGTGGCGCTGTTTTCGTACACTTCGTGATTTCGCGAGGTGTCTATCTACCCGCTAGGGATGCATGATTAATGAGATTGAGGCGTGCCAATGAGTGAAGTATCTTCGGTTTCGATTTTCTACAGCTACAACGAATTTGACTACAACTTCCCGTGATACTAACCGTGGCGCCCCGTCTTTGCCTGGGATATTCAAGCTGTTGGTGTTCCCCCCTCGGGGGACTGAATTAAAAAGAAGCTGCTCATATCGAGAACGAACGACGGAACACACGTATGAATGTGAATATGTTGAAGACAGTGGCGCCAGGCCTCGCGCGACCCTATAACGAGAGCGAATTAATGATATAATTTTCGTTTTGTTCTTCCCACTGTGCAGGAGAGAGAGAGAGGCTTCGGGCTAGGGGTAGTGTTGCCAGTGTAAAATTTATTTTTTTGGGTGATCGGAAGAGATTTTACTTAGCAAAAACATTTTTGCTTCTATTGGAATTGAGTTCACAGTCGCCATACGAAGGACGTATTTCAAGGAATTTACGGAATCATTTTTTCAGAGAAGTAATTTGAGATTCTCATTCGTAAGAACTAGTTAATAGTCATGTCAACTCATTTAGATTTGGTACTTACTGAAAACTTATTTCAGACGCTGAATTTGTGAATATGGTGAATGATAAAATTGTAGCTCATGACGTTTGTCTCACGATCGCCGCAGTCCGTGCTTTGAAACTGATTTGTTTTGCTCTTGCTGCGTCGTTTTTTGGCAAAAAAAAATCAAACAAGATTTCGTTATTCAACCTAAACAAAAAGTGAAATTATAAAATCTTCGAGTGCTTTGTGCATGACGTAGTGAATGTAATCGATTCCATCTCAAAATGTATTATGGTCGCATTTCTTCAGATGGATTGTGCGTCGGTAGTTTTTTTTCCCGTGTCATGTTCAATCTCCATTCACGTCACGCTCTCACGTCTTAGAGTTTAGAATTACAGCAAAACATTGTGAGACACATTTGTGAAGATGGCACGACAATTTCATCATTCGTGATGTTTTGAAAATCAGCCTCTGACACGAGTTATCGGCAAATGAGTTGCATTGGGTAAAAATGACTCTTTACAGCACTGGTTTAGCCTAAAGTTATTTATCCTAATACCGTTTGGCATGAGATCATTTGGCCTGAATTCATATTCGTTGTTTGACGTATTTTCGATGGACCTTTAGTTTACATTGAAAGAACAATATCTATGACAGTATAAATAAATGCCGTTTTTGGAACTTAAAACTAGTGAAGACGACTTACAGCATTATGAACAAATAGAGCGTTAATTGTTATTTTTGTACTTTTGAAATACTTCTCACACGTTAAATATGATCTTAAAGCAGAATAGATAGAGGCAGTTATGTTTTCAAAACTTGTTGGTTCTTTAAACACTGCCGGGGCGATTACCGATCCGTAGGCCGACTGCTAAAATGGCCTCACCTGTCGACTCAACAGACCTTGCAACTTTCTGGGCTGTTAAACTGACGGATGGAGCAGCAAGATGTCACCGGGACAAGAAATTGCCAAAAATCGCCATTACTACTTCCGACCTCAGCAAACACGAGTACAATTTTTTGAATTCTTAAAAAGTCCTAAGTAAAGTTTAAAAATTCATTTAAAAGCCTGCCTATTAATTTAACAGTTAGTGAATTTAATTGTAAGTACAGAAAATCGTAAAACTAAATGAAAACCTAATTTTAACCTACGAATCACCTTGGGATCGTGTGCAGTCTGCACTAAGAGTAACCCAGCATTGATCGTTGGGATTTATGTAAGTAAAGATAAGTATTGTATCAGTATATATGATAAAAAACAATATTTCCTACTTAAATCTGCATCTCAGCTAGAAACACAAAACAATTTCTAGAGTTTGCGGGCTACTAAAAGGCAGTCGGTCTCTGCAGCCCTGGGCTCTGAATAAAACTGATGCTCGGGTTTTTTTCGATTTCAAGTTAAAAGAATGAACAATCTTGAATTGTACGAGAGAATCCGTATTTTTTAGGCACCAGCCCAAATTGCTTAGATCAATAGTGAATAGGTTCAAAAGTTAAAAAAATCTAACAGACATGACCAAAAAAAGAGCACGGCCATCTTCGATTTGGATGAACCTTTACACGCTTCTTAAGTACGAACAAAGATGTATTTTCAAACGGTATGGATATCGTTGCGATGTATTATTAAGTTTTGAATAGGATTTAGGTTTTTTTTAAGTTTCTTTTTTTAAATATCATAGCGCAAAATTCTCCGGTGATCGCAGAAAGCCATGCTTCGAAACTGACTTGTTTTGTTTTTTGCTGCGTCTTTTTCGCGAAAAAAAATCAAACAATAATTAGTAATCTAACTGGAACTAACAGTGAAATCATAAAATCTCCGCGTACAAATACAAAACATGAATTGCATTGTGTAAGCCGTAGTGAATACAATCGATTCCCTCTCGAAATGTGTGAGTGTCGGTAGTATTTCCCCTTTTTTTTGTCCCCGCACCTGGAAGAAGAGTTCACCCCCGCACCTGGAAGAAGAATTACATCAGCTTAGTTTTGGTTATTAGTGGTAATATTGTGACACTCGGGCATAATTTATTAGTTTAGATTGTTTTTCCGCTTTGTCGCGAGTGAATCGATGATTATTAGCAGTTTTTAAGCTCGATATAGAGTCGCCTCATAGCGGGGATTTGCATTATTGGCAGAGTGTGGAGTGAAAAAAAGAAGACTAGTGCAATGTAGAGAACGGCCATTTGCTGGTCAGAAGCAGCACACGAAAACAACGCGCATGGGCGGCTGAAAAGCTTGCACATAATTTTAGGTGCATTCACCACGGGGTGTACAGAGTTTTGTTATGCAGGTTGCTTATCTAGCGGGCGGTTTAGCAACGTTAATTTTTGCGCATATTCAATCGTGAGTGCATGAAATTAATTAGGAATCAACGTCGAAAATTTTTATTTTTACGAATGAACAAGTGTGATTGAGGAGGCGGACATGGGTGAGATCTATGTGATTTTAACTATATAACAAAAATTATCTTATTTTCAAATAATGCTAAATACGTGCCTGGTTTGTAAATTCAAAATTTCCAAATCTGGAAGTGTGTTGCAGTGCCATCCAAATGATATCGGTAATGTTTACATGCGGGGCTTATTGTATGTGAAAGTAACCTCGGAATGGGCGTGACTCTCCAGACATTCTGAAATGGGTTGCTGGATCTGCAGTAGAGCTATCACTTTCTAGCTCCTGGATTTAAGCTGCTTCCAATGGTCACTTGAATGATTGTTGTAAACAGATTTCTTCCATAATACCATTGCCGGCCGATGGGTGCTAGATTGAACACACACACACATAGCGCAAAATCCTCCGGTTGTATTGATATTGGGAGTTTTTGAGCTGTAGAGAATCAATGAAACTTCAAAGAGAAAATGTACACTAAGAATGATCGAGGCTCTTCTTGAGGTTTGCTGGAATATTATCAAAGCAGCCATCAATGACGCAGCTGAGAACGTCGTTGGATCTGTACAACAGAGCCCATGGTTTGACGAGGAGTGTGTGGAAGTTTTGGAGGAGAAGGCCGTAGCACGAGCAATAATTCAGAAGCTCAACACATCTTGCAAAGGCTTTGTGCTACTAACCGAAATTTATAAGGCTAAAAATGGGGGCAATCTGACGGATGAACGTGAGGTGATCAGAGGATTCAAGCTCAGAAGACCAAAACATCGGACAAAATTCCAACATCAGCACGACGGACAAAAGGAACGCATCAGCTCCCTCGCTTGGAGAAACTATGGATGCTATCCAACAGCTCAAGAATAACAAGGTGGCTGACAAGGATGGTATTGGAGCTGAACTAATCAAGATGGGCCTCGAGCTTCCCCACGGCTTTCCCGGGAAGCTGACAGGTCTTATAAAACGATTACGCTGGATGGTGTGCAAAACTACGTGAAGATTTCGAAAGAACATTCTAGCTCGTTTGAGTCATATCGGGGACTACGACAAGGTGATGGACTTTCATGGCTGTTTTTCAAGATTGCGCTGGAAGGTGTCATGCAAAAAACCGGACTCAACGACCGAGGTACCCTTATCACAGGCGAAGTTAACTTGTTTGTTTCGCGGATAATATGAGTATTGTCTGCGGCTTTAGGATAGACGGGAAAACATTCGAGGTGGTGGAGGAATTCGAATACTTGCTTATGGCAGACAACGACCACAGCCCTGAAATCTGAAGACGCATAATCAGTGGAAGTCATGCCTTCAATTGGGGTCCAGAAGAACTTGCGGTTAAGAAAGATCCCCCTCCTGCACTAAATGCACCATGTACAAAACGCCAATAAGACCGGTGGTTCTCTACGGGCATGAGCCGTGGACAATGCTTGAGGAGGACCTTGGAGTTTTCGAACGTCGCTTGCTTAGGAACCTCTTTTGCGGTATGCCACGGCGAACCACGAGCTCGCCCAACTCAACTACGAACCCAGCAACTCTGCGAAGATGGTTTTCGTCTCCAAGAAGAAGTGGACTAAGGTGGAAAGATCAGGTGCAGCAAGATCTCGCGGGTGGGGGTCTCCAACGAGGTTGAAGAGAAGCAGCCATGAACCGAGTACATTGGCTAAAAGTTTAGACGAGGTATTGACATTTTAATGTTGTTACGTCAATAAAATAAAAAATAAAATACACTGAGAAAAAATAAATGATTATTTTTCAAAAAATAAACTTTGTTTTCTCAATGCAAAGCTCTCCATAGTACGGACAAAAATCCATGACAATACGGTTGGTTGTTCAATTTTTTTCTAACAAAAATTTAATGCAATGGGAAAATTAACAAACGCTTTTCAAAAATAATAAAGTTTATGGAGGATTTTTTATGGATTTGTTTTTAGAACCTTAGTGATTTCGTAGTAACAGAATATGATTCTCTTAATTATTGTTAATAAATATACCGACAAACAAGTCACTATCCTTAACAGTATTTTGTCAAAATAAATATATCACTCTAATTAAAGGATGGACGCACCCAATTTTCAGTAATAATAATACACAAGCGTTGGAAATTAAATTTTTATTAGATATACTGTTAACATAGGAGAGGCATATCGGGTGAGTGTTCTCAATATTGGATTTTCTCTAGATTTGCTAGATTGATTGCCAGCTGGCGAACGTTCTTCATAAGATTCAACACAGACTTCTTAGCGACAAGTTTTGACTTGTTTTTCCAATCTTTTTCAAACTGTTGAATGGTATCTGCTGCCGAGCATTTTTTTTAATAAGACGTGTTTTATGCCCAAAATTCTTCAATTGGTCGAATTTGCTGGCAATTAGGAGGGTTCATGTCGTTTGGAACGAATGGCACATTGTTGGTGGAATACCATTCTATCGTTGATTTCAGGTAATAAAAAGATGCAAGATCTGGCCATAAGATAACAGGATCCTCTGGCTTCAAATCATGGGTAGAAGTTGTGTTTGTAAGCACTCTTTGATGTGTATTTCACTGTTCATCGAAGCAGTTGTGATGAAGTGTTGAAAAATTTTACCACAGTCACAAATAGCTTGCCAGACCATAGGTTTCATAGACTTTTAGACTTGAATGGATGTCTCAGACTGATTCAATACACCCCCTTTGGCACCTTATAATATTGTGGTCCCGGTAAGGATTTCTAGTCGAGTCTCACGTAGGCTTTGTCATCCATGATTATACAGTTCGAATTCCCAGCAAACGTCGTAGCGTACAACTTTCGTAAACTGGGCCTGCTCGATACATCTTTTCAAATTATTTGGCCACATCCCGCTCTGAAGCCTGCTTTTTGTGCAGGAATGCCTTCATTATACGAATATCCAAACGAGGGTTAGCAGGACTTTTTTCGACCAGATTTCAGTCTATCCTCAAATGTGTAATCCTTACTAAACTCCCTGATAGCTGTTCGCACAGCTTGCTCACTTACTTCTTCCATTCTTGCCAACTTCCTCAGTGACATTCTGGGCTCTGTACATTTGTGCGTAATAGTTTGGCGTTGTTCCGCTGAAAGTTCTTACCTTTTGAAATAAATCCCAAGCAGCACACAACCGTCAAAAATGGATGGAGCAACTTGAATTTGACTTAAATGAGTCATAATGAAGTCTACTTATCGAAGTCATGAATTCATCGTAACAAGTGTGCTACTAGGGATTGTTGGAAACGATGAAACCGCTACACAAGTGCTGAGAGACAAAGGTTCAAAGCAGGATACGCCATTAAAAATAGTCAACATGTCGGTACACCTGATGATCACCGTATCGGTTCACCTGGAGATCATCACAACAGATCGAATCACAAATCGACCACGTTTTGATTGATGGAAGACAGTTCTGGGATATTATCGACGTCATTACCTATCGCGGTGCCAACATCGATTCAGACCACTATCGGGTAATAATCAAAGTGCGCCAAAGACTTTCCGTTGTGAACAACATTCGATACCGACGCCCGCCACCGTCGCAACTAATTACGCGCAAAGCCTTGAAGCAGCGTTGTTGGAAGAGGGAGAGCTAATCGAAGCCCCTCTTGAGGACTTCTGGAGTACCTTCAAAGCATCCATCAACAACGCAGTGTAAGACGCCATAGGGTTTGTGAAAAGAAATCGACGGAACGATTGATTCGACGATGAGTGTCAAACGGTTCTAGATGCGAAGAATACAGCACAGGCAGTAAGGAACTCGTCAAAATGTAGAGCGCTACAGACAGAAGCGAATACAGCAAATTCATCTCTTCCGGGATAAGAAGCATCACCTGGAAGAGTTGGAGTGGGAAGAAATAGAGTAGTTGTATCGTTTTCAAGATACGCGCAAATTCTACAAGAAACTCAACGCATTCCGTAAAGGCTTGGTGCCGCGAGCCGAAATGTGTCGGGATAAAGATGGAGCTATCTTGACGGATGAACGTGAGGTGATTGAAAGCTGGAAGCAGCACTACGATGAACACCTGAATGGCGCAGAAGCGGAATACCAAGACAGCAGGAGGAGTGGCTGTATCGGTATGGTGGACGAGTGTGACGTGCCATCTCCTTCGATAAGTGAAGTTAAGGATACTATTGAACAGCTTAAGAATAAAAAGGCAGCTGGGAAGGATGGCATCGGAGCGGAACTTATGAAAATGGACCCGGATAAGTTGACGACTTGTCTGGATCGACTGATAATCAGGATCTGGGATAAAGAACAACTACCGGGGGAGTGGACAGAGGAAGTTATATGCCCAATATTCAAAAAGAGTAACAAGCTAAAATGTGAGACCTATCGAGCAATCACTATTCTCAACGCGGCCTACAACGTGCCGAACCAGATTATTTTCCGTCGTCTATCGCCGATAGCAAGCAGATTTGTCGGAAGTCATCAAACTGGTTTTGTGAACGTTACGTTGTGGCATATCCTCCAAAAGTGTCGCGAATAGCAAGTCCCTATACACCACCTATTCAACGACTTCAATGCCGTATACGATACTATTGATCATGATGAGCTATGGAAGATTACAGACGAGAACGTTTTTTCCGGGAAATGAACCAAAATGATGAAGGCTACGATGGATGGTGTACAATGTTATGTTAAGATATCGTGTGCGTTATCGGACTCGTTTGAAACACGCAAAGGACTTCAACAAGGCGATGGTATTTCCTGCCTCCTGTTCAACATTGCGCTAGAAAATGTTATGAAACTCGCGGACTTTAACATGCGGTTCACGATTTTCAATAAATCCTGCCAGTTCATCTGCTTCATTGACGACGTGGAAAAGGTTGGATTGAAAGTGAATGCGCCAAAGACTATGTATCTGGAGGAACCGGGCGTGATAGAGCTCGCATAGGCAGAACTGGGACAATCGACGGAGATGTGTTTGAGGTATGTGTTTTGTGTACCTCGAATCATTGGTTACGTCAGATAAAAACTGCAGCAGAAAAATTCGGAGACGCATTATTACCGGAAGTCGTGCCTATTATGGACACCACAAGACCTTGAGGTTTGGTAAACTTCACCCCCGTACAAAGTGTATTTTGTACAAAACGCTGATAAGACCGGCAGTTCTCTACGAGCATGAGACGTGGACAATGCTCGAAGAGGACCTGCAAGCACTTGGAGTTTCTGAACGACGCGTGCTTAGGACCATCGTTGGCGGTGTATATGAAAATTGCGTATGGAGGAGAAGGATGAACCACGAACTGGCGCAGCTCTATGGCAAACACAGTTTCCAGAAAGTCACTAAAGCTGGAAGGGTACAATGGGCGGGACATGTTGTAAGAATGTCGGACAACAACCCCGCAAAAATGGTGTTTGCCTCGAATCCGACCGGTACAAGACGCATTAGACCGCAGCGAGCTAGGTGGTTAAACCAAGTAGATCAAGACCTTGGAAGTGTGGGACATTCGAGGAACTGGAGACAAGCAGCCCTCAATCGAGTTTTATGGAGGACTATCGTGACGCAGGTGCGGTCCTAATAGGACGTTGGACCATCATTAGTATGTAAGTAAGAATAGTCAACACCGCCATTTGAAGTCTTTTTTCATTTTTTTCAGTGGAAAAAGAAAAGAAGCTAAAAGTAAACAGACAACAACTATTGAGGATCGAGAAGGTATAATTAAAACAGTTTTGGGAAGAAAATCTGTCTATGAATTTTCAAAACTCTCTTAATAATGTTATACAACTTTATAGCAATAAGATAAAGTTATTACAACCTTAGAGCCACCAATTTTTTTGATGAAATCATTGTTGAACAAAAATCAACAAAAAGTATTGTTGTGTAGATTACGGATATGTTATACGTTTTAAGGCTTTTTTATTTCCTCGGTTCGAAAAAACGGACCTGTAATTTGATCTATTGTAGTATATCTCATATCCTTGGTTTAGTGCATGTCGAGTTAGTTCATCACTATTATAACATGATGAAGTATTTGGCATTGTTATAGTTGTCATTGTTTGGCTTGTTGGCAAGGAATCGAGTTTTATTGAAAGTATCCGCTATGTAATTTTTTTGAAGAGTATGGCGCGCCCCTTAATCAATCAAAACCGGATTCATTGCAAAGAAAACAAACAATGACTCTGATACAGACCATTCATCAGAACCCTAGTGCTGAGCTATAGGACCACTTCAAACTATAGAAAATCAAATCTAGAAAATGATAATTACATAAATGAAGACTAACCGTGTTTTTTTTTATGGCTCAATCCGAGTATTGTTACTCTTAGGGGCTATTCATAAACTAGGGAGGTGAGTTTCACCAAAGTCTACGCTCCATACAAAATTTCAAAAAAATGTATGGAGAAAAGTCTACGAGGGGGGAGGGGGGTTCTGAGATTTTCAGAAATTAGTCTACGTGGTTTATGAACCGGCCCTTAACAAGACATTAAATATAATAAAGACTAGAGTTCCTTCATTCAAACAAATATGTTCCCTGCTGAAATTTTGTGAAAGACCTTTACGCCTTTTTGAAACTCCGTATTCTTAACAAGGCATAGTGGATGATGGAAAACTATCACGCAGAGTGCTTAAATTATAAATAAGTATATCTTAGCAGCTATCCCTAACTACATCACAAGCGTTTTATTGAATTCTTCATACTAAACATGAATGAACGCCATCAAATGAGATGTTTATTCTTTTGATCTAATTTTTCAATTCTAAACTTCCCTTTAGCGAAAGTTTTTCTGAGATTTCGAAGAATTTTTTTTCGATTAAATGTCTATTCGACTAAATGTCATTTCGATAAAATGTTCTCTCGACGATATGTCTATTCGGCTATATATCATTCCACCAAATATTTTTCGACAAAACGTCTTTTGACGAATAGTTGGTAGCCCCTATGCGGTCCTGCGAGGATGATTTCGTCCACTCCCTTTCTTCCGATCGGCGACAGACGTTCTCTGTGACGTTTGATGACCCAGAAAACAGTAGAATTCACGACTCCCTAACTTTTTTGCTATGACACGAGGTGAATGGTTTGGGTTTTCCAAATGCTTACAGGATGTTTACAATACATACAGAAGTATAACTACCTAAAGTTTCAAAGATTTTATCCTAAAGTTACACAACTTATAGCATTTGCGTGTGTAGAAAACTAAACGTGGACCACCTTTATTTGGTCAATCGTTCGTTGTTAATTTTTTAGTGAGTTTAGTAAAATCATTGAATGCTCTTTCAATACACTTCTTGTAATTAAGAAATTAATTGAAATTAAAATACTGAAATTTGAAACAAATACTCATCAGCAACGTTCCCAAATCCTGGCACCCCTGCAACAATCCTTTCCACAACCATGGGATCGTTTACGTTTTGTTTTATGGAGGGTACATTTTTTTTTCTTTTCATCGCTCCCATAAGCATATCTTCTCATAAGGTAGCAGCCAAGAACTGCTCTGTTCCGCGGCTCATGGCGACTCGAGATAAATGACTATGAAATTTTCATTTTCACGGTTCATAATCTCGGTGCTTGCCCGGCGGGTCTCAGAATCCGATGATGATCGGCGGCTGACTCGAAGAACCCTGACGCGCCAACAATGACGACGAAGAACGAACGGCTTTGGGTTTTCCATTCTGAAATGAACGATCCGCTCGAAGCTACGAGTGTGTGGTGGCACACTATGGGTATTCCTTTAAACGAAACAAAAAGTTGTACCTCAATAACGCAGTCGGTGGAAAGTTAATCAAATTGAGCTAATTATGTTTGTTTATTTTTCTACCCAATTCAACTCACATTTTGCTTGCTCACTTACCCCCAATTTTTCTATCATCTCGACTATTTTCCATGATTACACCAACGATGCTGCCGCCGCTGCTGAATTGATGATTATGATGATGAATTGGCTGATTGCACCGCTGATTTTCCACTCGAACCGAAACCGTTGATCGTGATCCGGCAGACCCTTTTCCATCGATGCTACCGGTTCCGGTGCCGCAGATGCATTCCATGGTGCTGCCGCCCCGGTACTCCCTGCCCGGCGTGGAGATGAAACTGCAGAATAAGGAGCTGTGGCGGGATTTTCACAAGATCGGCACCGAGATGATCATCACCAAGTGCGGAAGGTAAGTGCCGACAAAAAGAAAATTTCACTTTTTCCCATCATGAATCTTCTCCCGCGGGAGAGAAAACCCATGTCCATCACATTACAATTTTGTCGCCCGATAACCGACACGGTCGTTATTCGGCATTTCGGACAAGGGCGAAGGACGATAAAATTCACCTTAGTACAGGTCGTCTCAATCGTTCGTCCGATGGCTTCTTGTGACAGATATGTGTGTGAGTATTAACGTTTGCCGCCGAGAGAAGTATTCAGGCGCCAGGTTGAGGGACCACATGCTGGTTCGGGGCCGGGCGTCATTTCCTACTGTCTGTGGTGTGTAAGGCTACGGCGCTGGATCCTATAGCAAACATCGTTCGTTTGGACGGACGGACGAAATGTTTGTTTCGCTTTCTTGTTTTATCACGTGTTTCCTTTTTGTTTCAATGTCTACCGAAAGTCAGGATGAATTGCAATCGTTTGCTGGGCTGTGCTTTGAGTGGACCCTGATCTTATCATGTTTGACCAGTAGACTATAGGAGGGAAGTGGTCAGTCGAGGCAATTTTTAGTTGAAATCTTTTGCATATGTTTAATGGAGTGGAATTTAAAGTTCGACACTTTTGGTGCTGCGTAGAATAAGGACAAGTTAGATTGTAAATAGAAGAAAATAGAAAGCAGTTTTGGAATCATGCAAGGTTTGCTTCTGATTCATGGGTTGTTAGACTAAAACTTAGTCTTACGAATTGCCGATTATGCATAATGGAGGCAGGTAATTTACACTTCACTTGAAAGAAGTGTAGTAAAACGATTGTAATTGGAAAATTTAAACTAAACAATTTAAACTAACACTTCACTTGTTCATATTGTTTAAACAAAATTATAAATAAATAACTTTAATTATAAATAAAAAACTGCAACACATTTTCAAACTATCTGGTCGAATCGAGTAGAAGAATTGTGTAGGGTGCAACGAAATTGGCCTATCTGTCGAAAGTGAATTTAAAGAATTTCCTCCCGTTTACTAGTAATAGTTAAAAAAGTTTTTCAGTTTTATATTTTTTAATTTTTTAAAAGTGAACAACTGTCGAGTAATTCATAATCAGGACCTAAAAGCCAATTGTAAACAATCACTTTAAACGCTAATCTCCCACAAATCACAAGACTCCTCGGTATCCAACTACATCATATGGTGGCGGAAATATTCCTCTACCAGATGCTGCTTTCAACTCGCGGGGAGTGTTTTGAAATTAGAGAGAAATCGACGTTTAAACTCATTGTTTACAATTGGATGTTAGACCCTAATAATGAATGACTCGAGAAGCTAGATTTTTTTTTTAATTTTCCTAGTTTTTCAAGGAAAATTTACTATGAATTGATATTAAGGTTTACTGAATATTTTCATTGATATTTTCTGCATGTCGTATTCTGGTTATACTCCAGGAAATTCAGAAGCATTCCTGAGTGTATTTTACTCGGATATTTATTTCAGGTTACACGAAAGCATGCTTAGCTTTTTTGGAATACTTTTATGCAAACAAAATTATTTGATCATCTTTTGATTACCTTGTTATCTGCACACAATCATTTTTGTGCATTATTTATTCAATAGAATCAGTAATTTGTTAGAAAGCTGGGAAACAGCGCCAAATGTGAGCAGCAGAAAATAAATAAATTTGTAGCCTGGTACGAGAGTCTGTAGTAGAATAGAAATTAGAAAAAAGGAGTATTGAAGTTTTATAAATTGCATTTGTGCGTAGAATAACTTTTATTAGAAAAGCACTTATTTTTTGTCTTTTATTAGAAAAGCACTGGGTATTTTGTCAAAATTTAAATCGGATGAAAAGTGCGGCTAAGATTAACTAGATCTAAAACAAGGTGTTATGTTGTTCTTATACCGTGATCCTTGCGAATGAAACTAGTTGGGATGACGTGAAGAGGTCTTTGGCAGTAGTTATAATTTTTATAGAGATGATCGCAATTATCAATGGTTTGAAAAAAAAAGTCAGGAGGTGGTGTTTTAGTTGTTGTTTCGACCAATTTTAATTCTGAAATTATTATGACAACGAAATTCGAGGATTTTGAACATGTATGGGCGAAAGTGAATGTGGGAAATGAAACGCACATGTTTGTTTTGATGTACTTTCCTCTAAATAATGCCCGTAAAGCTCGAAGAAGAAGTTCTTTAGTAATGCCGAGTAAAGAATGAGAAGTTCTTTAGTAATGCCGAAGAAATTATGTCTGGTTTGCCCTCTGAACTAAAAGGACATATAAATGGTGACTTCAATCAACGCAATGTCGACTTCATTTCCGACAATGATAATGAGAGTATCTTAGCTCCGATAATTGGGGAAAATGATACTCTTCATTTCATATTCGACAAAATTGCAAACCTAGGACTTCATCAAATAAACCATATAAAAAATCAACAAAATTGTTATTTAGATTTTCTATTAACTAATGTTTACGAAGACTTCTGTGTGAGTGAATTATTAAATCCAATATGGAGAAATGAAGCATTTCACACAGCAATTGAATATTCCCTATTTGTGCATGAAGCCGAAATACCTGTCGACTGCGAATTTGAGGAAGCCTTTGACTAAAAATCAGCGAATTATGAAAACATTAGGTATAACCTAAACTGAATTGATTGGCACACAGACTTAAGGAAAGAATACATTTGAACTAATCATGTTATTTGTTGTTGCACGAAGCACGCCTGTCGAGGAGGCTCCCTTCCCGTTTGCCTACCATGCATTGTGGTAGCAAGGTAAAAGTCTATCTGCTCGATCAGATAACTACTTCTATTCAATTTCACAACCTGCCGTGTTCTTACGGACCTATCAATACTTTCTCTTCACATCTTTGGTTCTAGCAGAAATTGCTGTCCACTCCTAGAGTTGCATATTGAAAAGAATGATATTTCCAATTTTCAAACTTTAAGGAAATAAGTTAATACCAAAAGTGCAACTAAAGTGTTCTACAATAAGTTTACTCAAATAATAGAAGAAGAAGTACCAGTTAAACGACGTTGGCGTAAAGTGTTTTAAAAAAATCCAGTATGGTTCAACAGGAAAGAAAAAAAAAATTTTTTTTTTGAGGGTTTAGAACATTTAGATGCATCCAAATGCTCAGGACCTGATGGTGTACCTCCTTTGTTTAGGAAGACTTTGGCTACAGAGCTTACTGCTCCCTTATTTTGGCTTTTTAACATGTCACTGGAATCCGGAGAATTTCCACAATTATGGAAAAACTCATTTCTAGTGCCTATTTCTAAGTCTGGTAAAAAATCTGACGTTCGTAATTACCGTGGTATAGCCCTTATATCTTGCATTCTGAAACTTTTTGAGGCGATTGTGAATAAAAAATATTTAATCAAGTAAAAAATAGAATAACTACTAATCAGCATGGCTTTTTCAATGGTCGCTGAACTACCACAAATTTACTCGAATTTGTTAACTATACTATGTAAGAAATGGATAACCGAAACCATGCTGATGTTCTGTACACAGATTTTAGTAAAACGTTTGATCATGTCGATACATCCTTACTTCTTTTTAAATTGTAAAAAATAGGAATAATGCCAAAACTCCTCAAATGGCTTGAATCATACCTGACCAATCGCGATCAATTCGTAAAATTTAAAGGAAAGCATTCAACCCCAATTCATGCCACTTCGGGAGTCCCACAAGGCTTTCATTTAGGACCACTGTTATTCATCTTATTTGTTAACGACTTATCCTTTATTCTTAGGGAACTTAAATTTTTAATTTATGCTGACGGTATCAAACTATACTTGGAAATAAAAAATGCTGAATACATCAACACATTCAAAACTGAGATACTGTTATTCCATACTTGGTGTAACAAAAGCGTGCTGCAACTTAATGTTGAAAAATGCAACTCGATCTCATTCAGTAGAAAACGAAACATTCCAAATTTTGCAATTACTTTAGGCAATGAAAATGTAGAAAGATGTGATAAAGTTAGGGATCTAGGTGCTTTTTTAGACTCGAAACTTACATTCATTGAGAATTAGAACACAACTATAAACAGAGGTAATAATATGCTAGGCTTTATAAAACGTTTCAGTTATAATTTTAATGACTCGTTTACGATAAAAACATTGTACATTGCTCATGTCAAGTCAATTCTAGAATATTGCAGTATAGTCTGGTCACTCTTATCAATCACACATGAAGAAAGAATAGAGTCAGTACAAAAACAATTTTTGTTATACGCGCTCCGCAAGTTAGGTTGGACTGTGTTTCCTTTACCGTCATATAAAGCTCGATGTATGCTCATAGACATTCAAACATTGAAAGAGCGTCGTGAATTTGCAATAGTGTATTTTATAAACAATATCTTCTCACGGAAAATTGACGCAATGCAAATTTTATCAAAATTTAACTTTTTCATTTAGACACGGCATTTACGACATCGACAATTATAATTTGCAACTAATTATTATCGTACAAACTATGCAAAACTCGGGCCAAATGCTGGTAATTTATAATAAACACTGCAACAATATAGACTGGAGAACCGGTGGCGTTTGCAGAGACAATGATTTTTTATATTGAACTAGCTGATCCCGGTGCGAGCATTGCCTGCAACTAAATGAATGAACATGACATAGATAGGACTTTCATTTAGGACCACTGTTATTCATCTTATTTGTTTTCGACTTATCCTTTATTTTTAAGTAACTAAATTTTTTAATTTATGCTGACGGTAGCATACTATATTTGGAAATAAAAAATGCTGATTACATCAACACATTCAAAACTGAGATACTGTTATTCCATACTTGGTGTAACAAAAGCCTGCTGCAACTAAATGTAAAAAAATGCAACTCGATCTCATTCAGTAGAAAACGAAAAATTCCCAATTTTGCAATTACTTTAGGCAATAGTTCTCGAGTTGTGCAAAAATTTGTGTTTCATTTGTTCGAGAGACCCCCCCCCCCCCCCTTCAGAAGGCGGAGGAGTCTCAACTCACCATAGAAACCTTTCTCTCCTTCAAAGACCTCCATATGCCAAATTTGTTTCCATTTGCTGGATTAGTTCTCGACTTAGGCAGAAATTTGTGTTTCATTTGTATGGGAGATCCCCCCCCTTCCCCTTTCAGAAGGCGGAGGGGTCTCATATCATCATAGAAACATTTTTCTCATTCAAAAATATCCATATGACAAATTTGGTTCCATTTGCTTGATTACTTCTCGAGTTATGCATAAATTTGTGTTTCATTTGTATGAGAGCCCCCCCTTGCAGAAAAGGGAGGGGTCTCAAATCATCATTGAAATATTTTTCATCTTCAAAAACTTCCACATGCCAAATTTGGTTCCATTTGCTTTTTTAGTTCTTCTTTTTAGACAGTTATACAAAATATTGTATTTCATGTGTATGGGAGCCCCACCCCCGTTTAGGACGGGGAGGGTTCTCAAACCACCATAGAATTATGTCTCTCCTTCAAAAATATCCACGTGCCAAATTTGGTACCATTTGCTTTATTAATTCTCGAGCTAAGCAGAAATTTGTGTTTCATTTGTATGGGAGCCCCCTCTTACAGAAAAAGAAGGGGTCTCAAACCATCATAAGAACCTTTCCTGGCCCCAAAAAACCCCTGCATACAAATTTGCACGCTGATCGGTTCAGTAGTCCCGAGCCTATTAGGTTCAGACAGACAGACAGACAGACAGACAGACAGACAGACAGACAGACAGACAGACAGACAGACAGACAGACAGACAGACAGACAGACAGACAGACAGACAGACAGACAGACAGACAGACAGACAGACAGACAGACAGACAGACAGACAGACAGACAGACAGACAGACAGACAGACAGACAGACAGACAGACAGACAGACAGACAGACAGACAGACAGACAGACAGACAGACAGACAGACAGACAGACAGACAGACAGACAGACAGACAGACAGACAGACAGACAGACAGACAGACAGACAGACAGACAGACAGACAGACAGACAGACAGACAGACAGACAGACAGACAGACAGACAGACAGACAGAAATCCATTTTTTATAAATATTGGATCGAAGCATCGATTTTTGAACAGCTGTTACTATTTTTTGGAAGATTATAGAACCATACTCTTCTGGACAGTTGTCAAGCTCATCCTGGACAATACTACGGCATAATTATTTACGTGGTACAAGTAAAACTTTAGTCCTAGGTAATGCAAAAAGTTCATTTTCCCATGTTAACTTCTAAAAAAAAATTTAAAAAGAAAGAACTTATTGCAATTTCGCATGATTCGTTTTTATTTGTTCGCTACGGATCGTAGCTTCGAGAAAAAAATACAACATTTACTATAGGCAAACAAACAAATCAATTTGCATCGAAAAATTCAATGTATGCGTGTATTAGTGTATTAGTTAAAGAGTGTAATATTGAAGTCCGATGATGGCAAATATAAGAACGACATCGAGATTTGAACCGTGGCCATCAGCGTGATAACCACTAAGCTAAATTATCAAGATGTAGATAATTGAATAAGGACGCTACAGTTGCTTTGATTGTTAAGGAACTAAGTGGTACGGCAATGAAGACAAATGCATATACTTTCGACCAATCTGAGTGCAACCCGTCGCTCGCACACACTTAGGTTAGCATAGGTTAGGTTTCTTTATTAGAGAGACTTTCAGGCTGGTTTGGTAAAAGGATGGAGCCCCCCGAAGGCCGCCCCCTAAGCGGTGGGGATTGTAAGTTCCGTATAGATTGTCTATAATATAAAATAGAGCAACTGGCTTGGTGTTGTCTAATGCTGGTCATGGTAATCAGTTTTGTATGTCCTTGTCGTGTCCTTTTGCATACAAGCGTATGGTCGGTCCTTGGAGCGTGGAGGTTGTGGGGAAGCTCCATGATCAGAGCTGTCGGTGTGGTGTAGGTTGGTATGTTGTTAGAAAATTGTACAGTATTCGGTAATTTGTTGCCGAACATTCAACAACTGAACGTTCGGTTATCCGATTTACCGGATTCCGGTGAAATTTTACAGTATTCCGGTAAAAAAATTATCGGAACTTGTCAAATTTTACCGAAATCCGTTAAATCGGATTACCGAACGTTCAGCTGTTGAAAGTTCGGTAAAAAATTACCAAATACTGTAAAATTTTCTAAGTGTGTACGTCTCTTCCGACGGAGCCATCCATGTATCGGATGCGGTTTTCGGATAATCGATGGTTGATAAGCTCACGAAGCGATGCTTGCATCGCTTCCGAGTTTGTTCCGGCACAACTGGCCCTAGTATCATCGATACCTACAGTAAGTTGGTTCCGGCCCTTGGTTCAAAACCAGTGGACCTCAGCCACTAGAGGGTGCATCTTGCTGGCAAGGCTACGGAGGAGTTGGTTGGCGTCCCTTAGTAGGAACCCTCCATCGCTGGATCACTGGTTTTTGCTACCCATTTGAAGAAGAAAATTAGTCTACCAGGTATTTTTAAAAGGTAGTGTTTTGGCTATGTCCTAATATTATTCAGAAACATAGAACTCTTCACCTGGGCTAATCTGAGAATGATATTAAAAAGGGCAAAGGGTAAAAGCACCCTTCTTTTTGCGGAAATGCTCCTTAAACTTTGGAACAACGATCCTTAGATGCAATCAGAGGTATTAACCTTCTGGTTAGCGCTTGCCGGATGTTTTGACGGGTCTTAAGTTTCTTCAAGATTGTAGAGTTTTGACGCGTCTAAAGTTTCTGAATTTAAGAGTCGTCAAAACGAAACTACGACCCGTCAAAATGAAATTAAGACTCTTCAAAATGAAACGAAGACTCGTCAAAATGAAATTGAAACCCGTCAAAACCACCTAAAAGATTGCGGAGCAAAGCTCCGCTATTCAATCTTGAAGAAACTTAAGACCCGTCAAAACAACCGGCAAGCGCTAACCAGAAGGTTAATACCTCCGATTGCATTATACCGGGCAAACGCATCTAAGGAGGATTTTTCCAAAGTTTAAGGAGCATTTCCCCAAAAAGAAGGGTGCATTTACCCTGCTACCATTAAAAAGTAGGACAGTTGTCAAAATCTTCTGAATATTTTCAAAATATGGAAATGCAACCGATAAAATTGATGAGCTGTTCGGAACGAGTATACAACGCAACGCAAGCGTGACTTGAATTTATTTTATCTTGCGCAATCGGTTTCCAAAATACCTGTTGATGGAAATTGATAAGGCACATTGTAAGAAGTAACTTTGCTAAATAAATGAACTATAGGAGGTGCTTAGTTTTGGAGCTATGCATCTCATCTTGTCAATAGTGCAGTGGATCCTTTTTCTATAGAGAGCGATCATAGATACCATAGTTTGACGTTAACGTTCAAAACATCAGTTTTAATAGTTTCTAGGACACCATGTTCAAAAACTACTTTTATGTATGTTTTCATCATCTTTGTGAAGCTTTATCTAAACATTCTAAAACCATGTTACATAATTTATACTTATTGGATATAAAATGCAGCCTAAGATCTTTATGTTATTTGGAAGATTTGGATGTCTAAACTTTCGATAGTTTCTGGTGAGAATGTATTATTATCAAACTGAACTTGTGTCTTGAGAATTGAGGCTCTTTGTATCCGCCGGATGAAGCCAATCTGGCATTTTCAACGTCTTCTCCCGTCGGCGGTAGCGTCGAACGGAAGCCTTACTTATGTATTTATTTATTGTTGTCAATCATAAGTAGACCGTTTGTTACATTTTGTTCTTAATCCGTTCTTAATTAATAAGCAACCGATAAAATTGATGAGCTGTTCGGAACGAGTGGTTCATATGAAACATATTGTAGATGTACAAGAAAGCCGATTTTTTTTATCGAACCCAATAATCGGAAAATGTTCAAATGAATCTTAACTGGTAGTTTCAATCAGTGCAAATTATGTAAAATCCTCTTAAGACACCATTGTTTTCTTATGAAAAGACCCAGAAGTACAAAACTAAATTTCATTACTATTCCACGACACTGTCCGAACACCATAAGGCGCCAACTGTATTTACATTTCCATACCCATACAAATTCAACCGGAAGGCAATTGACTGAAGCGCGCACAGATTTGCCAAACCGCCTCCTGTCAACAACTATTCCATCGTTTGCCTGCGTCCTTCCTTCCACGTTGTTTATCAGTTTATTTTTGTTTACCAACAGTGTGCCGTTCCTCTTTTTGTTCACGGATCCTTAAACACTGTCAACAGCTTTTCCCATTACCAAAGGACCGAGCGAAGAAAAGAAAAAAAAACTATGTTTCAGTTTATTTTCCTTGCCTCCAGGATGTGTTTATTTGCAAACGGGTCCTGGTTTTGGTTTCGCTTTCCACTTTAACTCAGAGACTTGTTTATTTCCCTAGGCGCTCGGTCATCCCAACAGAGGTTGAACACATTGAGACATCTTGATCCAGTTTCGTCTCAACGGTGGCGGTGCTGCGCTCGATCGAAGACTAAATTACAGCCCGCAAATGCTAAGGTCGTTTTAAGACCCCTAAACGGTTGGACCTAGACCCACAAACACCGGAGAGCAACCCGGACTGACTTTCGCATACGGTTTTTTTTTCCCCGTAACTTTCGACTTTATTCCGATCAATATGTAAGAGAGTTCATTACAATAAAAAAAAAAACCTTGAGGGGTTGGCTCTCGACTCGCGTTGTGCCAGTCATTGAACGCACTTACAGGTCTCTCCATTGTAAGTAATAGATCAATTATGAGAGTACACCATATAACAGTTCGCTTGAAAAGTAGCCATTGCAATTGAAGTGTATGTGTGAGTGTGTGCGCGCGCGCGATCTTTCGGTTCAATTGAAATTGGATTAATTGAGGGCTGTTTAAGCCCTGAAGACGGAGTTCAAAGTGATCTAGGGATTTCGGTTTCACGTGAGAAAGAGAGTAGCCGTTAAATGCTGAAAGCAACATAATGCGCTACGATTGAGTGTATGTTTCCAAAAGGTTTTTGATCCATCGAAATTGGCTGACTGGGCTCAGGAGTCAAGGCCCTGAACTCCCGGCGAGCAGCCACAGTGTAGCAGCAGTGGCGGGTGCTGACGTTGCTGATGCATCCGCAGCAAAGCAAAGAAAACAACGAAACGAAACACCCTAGTATTATTGGCCTTTTCATACAACAGAGGCCGGAGAATAAAGAGCTAGATGATGTGTGATGAGATTATTTATAACTTGAAAACCCGTAATTATCGGGGGAAATATTTCCATTTATAATGCGCTACATTAAATATTTTGATAGCCCCGGTGAGTTATAAATAAGCCTTGGTTGAAAGGTGAGCTGGCCGTTGGAACTGGCAGTTTGAAGTTAAGATGAGGAAGGGTATCGGGAAAAAGTTGAAGCTAATCAAATATTAGTACGGGTTATCCAGTTTAACACAATCGAGTTAGGATTGGGATTGATTTCAATTGGGTAGGATTGCAGGTGTTGCTATTCAAAGAGTCAACAATGTTACCTAAAATTGCATGTAACACTGACCATAACATAGTGAAGAATAATTGTTTAAAAGCACAGACGTGTTTTCTAACAATTTTTACTATGAACGAGCCATACATTTTTCAAAGTCGTATCATACATACATTCGTTTAAATACACTGCGACTTTATTATATAAATATTAGCAAAGTAAACAAGTCAACCATAAACAATGGTTAATATTTGGTTCACTTTCTGTTTTTTCGAGTAGTATCAAAAATTATGTTTGACATGGAATCCACGAGGTTGTGTAGCGTTATAGAAGGAATTGAGTTCCAGGCTTCTCTAACTGCAACTCTAGTTCGTGAACTGTTCCGAACTGTCTTCCAATTTGGTAACAAGCCGTGCAAGGATCAAACAATCCGGACTACGGGCTGGCCAGTTCAGAATATCGATGAATCGATCCGAAAACCAGTGCAAAGATCTCTTGCTGACACAATTTGCCTCATTATCCTGCTGAAACATGAAGTTTTCTGGCATGATGTCTTCAGTAAAGGAAATCAATACGGCGTCTAGCAACTCTATGCAGCATTCTTCAGGATGAAGAATGCTTACGATCTGTGACTTCTTCGAGCTATTTCACTGTTTGTCTTATCGAGATTCTTGAGCTCACGAATCACTGCTTGCTCCGACTCATTCACATATTTTCCTCTGGCCATTTTACTGAACTGATGCAACCAATATAACGTAACTCAAATCAAATTGTGTTTATGGCGCACAATGAGTTTCCTATTCCAAAAATGACAGTTCTACTAGATTACAACAACATAGGTACGCTCATTGTGGCTGTATGGAGCGAATTTCCTCCTTTGCTATGTAATTATGTATATTTTCCATTGGTGAGAATGGCATCAAATTTGAAGCATGTTATAAAACACGAAACACATGATAGTATTAAATTATTTTCGATCTACTAGTTTACTATTTTATACAACAGTGACGATGAGGTTTAATAATAATTTTCTGCACTATAAAGCAGTCAAAGGGATTTGAAAATCTAGTGTGTTTTTATAGTTTCAATATTGGTTGATATTTTTTCTTCAATGGTAAAATCCTATTTATAAGCCGCATATTCATGTTTGATACATAGGGAACATCCATTAATTATGTCACGCAAAGAAGTGATCTTCTAGACTCCCCCCCCCCCCCCCCCCCCTTTTACGTTTGTTGTATGGACCTTCAAAATTTTTTGTATAGATTGTCACCTTTTTCCAACCCCAAAATCTGTATAGAGATCTTCTACGTGGTTTCCGTTATCCGTTGCAATCAACGAGTAGTTAACGAATTCTAGTAAATTTGTATTAGTTGAAAGTCCTTTGTAGAACCCATGTTGATTGTTAGTAATCCTGTTTTTGAATTGATAGAACAGCTTTTCATTAACTTTTGCTTCAAAAAACTAGGAATGCATGAAATAATGCCAATTCCACGGTAATTGCGGATGTTAGATTTTTTTCCGCTTTTAAATATTGGTACTAGATAGGAGCTCTTCCATGATGGGGGAGTTTGCTCATTAAACCTTCCGGTCCGCTTCCTGGCATATTGCTATGAAGTACCTGGTGGTCACGCATCGATTACTTGTCGATCTGCCAAATCTTGGTAAACCGACTGCTAATAATTATCTCAAATTGTAATATTCCGAACACTATATCACAAAATATTACGAGTAGTTGAACGAATTGCAGATAAAGAAAGCATTGGGTTTAGGACCAAGTTGGTACCTAATCAATGAGCATAGGAATCAGTAGAATCAATATCAGTTACTAGTGCTATGATGGGCCACCAATTGGAGGGGTGGCCCAGCTTTTCTTATCTCTATTTGCAGGATATCCACAGAAAAGGGCCGCCGCTCAGAAAAACGTACTCTAGCGAAAATATTATTTTTCTTATGTTCTTTTATTTTTATTTTCCTTTTTTTTCAGCAAAAAAGTTTGAGTATGATAAAATGTTGGGTTTGGATGGTTTAGGGGAATGCTTAAGAGATAATTTATTGTTGGCCAATGCAGGGCACCTTCAACGATTTCATTGGATTGTTACAATAAATATTCAATAAGATGGGTTCATGGAATGATGTGATGTGATGTCTGATAAGAACCCACCATCAGTGCAAGGATTACCTATGGCTGCAGGACTATTCTCCGCAGGTTGTTCTGAGAGAATAGCCTACGTGATGGCTTCTTGTAGCAGGGTCAGCCGATCTCAGTGAGGACCTTCGGAAGACTACGGCTAGAAGGCCGCGTGTCTTCGCATGACAAGGGACTGGCGGCTCCACGAACCCTTGTCCAGTCAACAAATCCTTCGACTGCCTTAGGCTACCCCCCTTGGGCAATCCCCGTTATATAGTTGTTAAAGGAACAGTGGAAATTTTTAGCATAATTGACTTATAAAATAAAAAAAATAAAAAAATGTTAAGACAAAAAGAAAATTTCACGGCTATACTGAACTTTAGATTCAATTAACACATTTTATTTGTATTTATTTGCACTAGTAAATGTACTGGGATATTGAAAATTTTTACTGTTCCTAATAATATAGTTGTGGGCAATAAAATGAGGAAGGATCTTACCAAAAAATTACATTTCAAATAACTTACCATAAAAGCATATCAGTCTCTATGTTGCATGATAAATCAAGGGATACTACTTTCCAACGCATCTTCCGCTGCATGTTATTCGTATAGGACTAATTTGCTTTTATAGACTGATCCAATATGAATGGATCAAGAGCTTAACTGCATATATGTGCTGGTTTTTACAAGGTCTCACTCTTCTCATATTGAAAGACATCATGAAAGACCCAATTGCTATATATACAAATTTCAACTTGAATAATTTACATGGAATTTTACACTATACAAATTAAATTACTTGGCTATGTAAAGAGCAGCTACAGTAAGTTAATGCGCTTCCAATCGTTCACTTACCGAAAACCCAACCTACCTCTTGTTGCATTATTAAATCCTCGTAAATTGAAATTTAAAGTGACAGTAAGTGTAGTGATAGTAAAGTGATAGCAGCAATTCACTATCAATTCAGTGATAGTAAGTGTAGTGATAGTAAAGTAAAAGCAGCAATTCACTAAAATCTCGGTTTGAGGTATCCTGAAAAAGTTTGTTGCATCTTTTGAAATTTAATAATTTTATTTTACTCATATTTACTGGTCACTATTTGCTGCTTGATGCTGATTTTATAACCTCATCTATGAAGTAAAATCAATAAAACCACAATTATCAAATATAATAATATTGTGAGTAATGATAAAGTAATGACAAGGATTGAACTGTAAAATCAGACACAAGCTAAATGAATACAACGCTGTATGAATCATATCCGCTCGAATTTGGTATGATGTTCATTTGCAAAACGGTAATGAAAAATACTTTCAATAATAATTACAAAAGCCTATCACCGACTCCGTTGCCACCTTCTGACATCTAATGGATTGTTACTGAAAAATAAATAAAAATTAGATATTTATTAATATCCTCCTAGTCCTGGAAATGCTAAAACAGTATAGATCATTCCAAAAATCAAAGATGAAATTTCAATAAAAGATATTATGTTATAAGACATGTTGTAATATTTTTTCTTCATACTGTTCTAGTAACATTTCAAAGATAGCAATTGGAGTAATCGAAGAGTCCAGTTTGATGATATCTGAAATAAATGGCTTATTTAATAATAATACTACCAAACAAAATATTTAAATATAATCCTTTACTGCTTAGAAGCACATGCCAGTCTTTTATGAATTTTGTGAAAATAAATTTTTTTTTCGTCTCTTATAATTTCATGAAAAATAAATTGAGCCTTTTATGCTTGTCATGTTGCTCCAGGGTCTTACATGGTTTTGGAATGCAAAGATGATTCTAAAGCGTGCTGAAATTATTATTAAAATGAGAATGGAAAATATACAATATGATTTAAAGGTACACGATCTTCAGTCGCACCCCGTCACATCGCTATTGTCAGATTGACAACATTGCCCAGGCTACGCCAACCAGCGTCTCCATGTTTCAGCTGGCAGTCTTTTGTGATCATATGACTCGTGGAGGCGTGAGGTAGGAACTTGTGAGGACCGGAGGTCGGTTGCACTCTCCTTCGAGGTTGTCAACTCACCATTTGAAGCCCATAAGATGGGTTCATGGAATGTATGTATGTGTATGTATGGTAGCCACCATCCCTTCATGTACTTGGCTTGGATGCAGCTCCACTTAATAGCAAGATCAAGTTGAGCCACCAATCTGAATTCACAATATCGCTGTATGAAGGGCCAAAAACGGAGGGGTGGACCCGTAAGCAGAGACACTCACGCGAAATCCACGGGAAATTAAGAATCTCCTTCCAACGATACGATCCAACAAATCGAATAACCCAATTCGCAATACTTATTAAGCTTTCTACAGGATGGCTTGTTAAGAAGGGCGCGTCACTCTCACTGAAACTGTTGGAATAGAATTCACATCATTACAATCGAATCGGTAGGATAAAGAAAATGATAATGCTCGTTCGCTCCTAGACTCAGGCAGTCAATCAAACCATCGTCCAGTTTCAGCTTGAATGATACCCTGATGCTCCCTCCCAACCCAGTATTTATTATATATAATGTAAATAATTTGTCATAATATGCAATATATGTAGTATATAATAGAGCAATGAAATATACTATAATATTTAATTAAAATATGCCATAGTTGGAATTCGTCATCCTGCAATACAAATATGGTTATGAATAAAATAATATGATAAAATAATTAAAATAGTAATAATAGGCATATGATAATAATATGCAGCTTGGTGCATCTTAACAGCTCAATCAGTGGCAGATGAATGTAACTCTGGAATGTGAAGGTTATATTAAAATTAAATACAACATGAAACATTTAATTTTACATGAATCAATAAAAAATATGTATGTATTCATGACATATAGATAATAATCATCAGAATGGAAGAGCATTTATTAATTTTAATAATATCAAATGATCTAAATAAATATAAAAAACATCCAATGATACATCTTTACTATCTTAAATCAAATTTCTTGTTACCTTGAAGAAGATGAAATTTAGTTATTATCATTATTTTTTTAATAAATTATTTTAATATGATTATAATAATAAACAATGATGATATGATGAAAATAATACCATGTTGTGATGCGATACTAAAAAATATACATGTAAAAATAAAATGCAGCTTTTTGCCTCTTCTGTTGCGATGATAGATGATTGAAACTCTGATATGGCGCAAATGTCCAAAGTCATATAATGAAAGATAGGTGATCATTGAGCAGCTTAGCAAAATATCAAAGAAAATTTAAGCAAACAATGAGCAGAATTAAATTTCATATGATTACTGCCCAAAAACGGAAACTTGATAAATCCACAAACAAAGAAAAACGCAGAAAGAGAAAAAGAACAAGGAAATTCGAATTTTCCGACAACTCTTGTTTCCTACTGGGCCCATAAATAATTCTTTATATCTGTGAAATAGTAAATGAAGAATCATAAACATTTTTAGTATGTATTTATTAAATTTTAGTAGAAGTTTGGATTTTTTTTTTGGATGAAGAGGGCAAAAAGAATCAAGTGGAGTTTGTCACACGATCCTTTCTAAAAAAGAAGGTAAAGCTGATGTTATCTTTTCAAATACATATCGCGGGTTAGGTGGATCAAAACTTACGACGATGCACAAATGCGACGCTGCAAATAGCATAAGATGGGTTCATGGAATGTTACTAAAACTCAAAATCCAAACGGTATAAATACGCCTTAGTTTATGGCATGATTTAGGCACCTAACAATAGCAATAACAATAACAATAGATAGAAGCTCTTCCATGATTTGGGAACAATGCCGGATTCAAGCGAAATATTAAAAAGCCAAAACAATGGAGTTGTAAATTCTAACGCTAAGTTTTTTTTTAATACGGGAGGAATACCGTTAGGTCCACACCCTTTCCAAACATCCAATTTATTCAATGCTTCTCTAATGTGAAGTACATTCACACGATTGACACTTACATCACTAGAAAACTCTGGGAAGAAATATTCGCGATCACAATCTTCTTCCGAAAATGTGGTATGGATTGCTTGAAAAAACATTGCTGCGTGACCAAAAATGTAGCAGAAGTTGAAGAGGAAGATTGAGAATCCTATAGTAGCCTCATCGCTCCGCGCATAGGGCCGAGAGATTGGTGGAACAGGCTAAACGGTGAAGAAGTACCTGGGCAAGATGGATATTGTTATTAGGAGGCATCAGTTGAGGCCGGTCATATCTGAGCATCAGGCAATAACCCAAAAGCAGCGGCTGAAGGTGCTGGTAAAATATATTCCCGGCGAAACGCGATTCAGTCGTGGTCATCATGGATGACGAGACCTTCTTGACGCAAGACTGGCTGGGGACTTCACTAGCAAGTAGGTAAGCGTTGACGTCAACTATATCTCCCACACCAAATTCCAGAAGAAGGCCCTTCTGTGACTGACGATGAGCAAGAAATGAATTTCTAAGCTGTTGTTCTTTCCTTCGGGGCTTGCGGTGAACAGGGAGATGTAGGGAATATACAGTATGTAGTGCCTGCAGGAGGTCATCAAGTAGTATCACGTAAGGGAAGATGTGGGCTTTTGGCCGGACCTGACCTCGGCCCATTATGCCAAAAGACAGCATAGCATAGCATAGCATTTTTCGACCATACACAATCCTGTGTTGGCTGTTGTAGAGACGATGGAAGCGCCAGAAGAGCTGCCTTGTGTGTGACAGGCTCTTCATCCATCGATTTCTTTGTACAACACGTGGCCAAGTCCTTATGATCATCAAGGGATGGAGGGAAGTGTTGATTAGATGTCTACTTAAGAAGATGCTGAGAACTCATGCGACTTTCATAAACATCTGGAATTGGAAGGTGGATGGGATTGTGCGGGAGGCGAGAAAGCATGTGTATTTTTATATGTATGTAGGTCGTTGGGAGTGACGAAGCTGGGCTGGAACACTGACGATTTCTACTTGTATCCAGGCGCTTCTTGCGTGAGAGCTTGTCTGTCGGATGGGGCATGAGCACTAACTCTTGTCCTAGCCTTGTATGGCTTGCGGTTATAGCGCTATTGCTCGCTTTCTGAAAAGAGAAGAATATTTTACAAATCTCCCCACACACACAGATGAATATTTTACAAATCTGTTGTCGCCACGGTTATGATCTACGGGACACAAGTGGCCGTTCTCACGAAATATAGTAGAAATCTATCAGGGGATATAAGCGCCAGTTTTTGGAAGGTGTGGTTATTAGAGAACTCAGCGTCTCAGAAAATGTCGACCAAGTTTTACATGGTGGGGCACTATTCGTCAAAACATGGTCCGATAAGGAAGTCACACGAACAAAGATTGGAAGTATCTAGCATAGGGATAGGGATAGAGATCGTTTGAAACTGAAATCTGAAACTGTGGGAGGTTTACGAAATCGACAATATCCGACTAGGGTATTATCACTGCATATTTGAATATGTATCATAAGAAGAATACTCCTGGTTGATGTACAGTGATGCTTGGAGCGGTCCTTTTAAGTGCCTTAAACATAAAACAAAAGTGGCTGTCTTAAATTTTGCATGGACTATCCTTAGTACTTTTGAAACAGGAAAATCGAGCTTTTTTTTCGGCCCACGGACCACCGCCTGTGAAAGCTCCAGTCTTAGCTCTAGTCCCAATGGAAGTTACTATTTTTGTGGAACAAAATAAATTACGATACTCAACTTTGCTCCAAGTCTTGCAAATGAAAGCTTCATCCCGAATGCAACTTTTATCTTCATGGCACACGATCATCTTCAATGCACATTGAAATCAGTGAAAAATCTTTTGCTACTTAATAAATTACGGAAATTTTCGGAAAAAAAAGAAAGCTCGGCAAAAACGCGTCCACTCGGAGCAAGAGCCTACTTCCGTTTTTTTCAGCCCATTACGCCAAAACATTATTGAAAAGATGGACTGGCTGAGGATAAACGTTGTACCGAAGACCAAAAACCCTCCCAACGTTCCCTTGCTGCGACCGATAGAAACGTTTTGGGTGAACCTCGATACTTCAATAATTTCGTAATAAAAACGGAGGAAAAGCTGATCACCAAGGCCACAAAATGACTGAACACCATGCCGACATTCATCTTTTCATCGGCCATGGCCTAGGTTCCGGCCAGCTGCCTTAAGGCCGTAAATGTCATCGCAGCACTTTTGTAGAAGGCTCAATAAACGTAGGATTTCAGGAAAATTTGGTTCATTGAATCATCTGTTGTACTTTTGTTCTCATCGCCAACCGTAATTAGTCCATTTTTTGAATGCATAAAACTTGCGTCATTTTATAACTGGACGCACTGCATATTTACTGCAGCGCTCCTACTGGTTGAATCTGAAGTGTTTTGACAGCAATTTGTTATAATATTTTGAAATTGGAAATATCTTCACAACACCATGGGATCCCAGTAGTGAACAGTAATTTCTGATAGGACCTGAGATGTGAAGAGAAAGCTCGGCAGGTTATGAAATTGAAGAGAAGTAGTTTGAAATTGACCGTTGGGCTTTTGTTTTGGCAGTATTTCGAAGCAAACGCACACACTTTTGCCACACATCCCCATGCGGGGTAGGTCAAGGCAGGAACGGATCCGCCACCTTGACTATATTTCCAATTTCAAAACATTATAATTTATATTTGGTGCACTGAATGCAATATGAACATAGTTAATTAGTAATGTCATAATTTGTTGTTAAATATTTTTTCTTTCAGTGCTGAAACATTTGTCACTATTCATTTTAAGGTATGGCTCTTTTAGTATTGGAACAAACATTTTTGATTCTTACAGCGACCCTAGTGGTCGAATTTGTAAACTATGACATCCTATGTGTTCCCTATAACAATAACAACATCAGAAGTTTTTTTGGTGCAGTTCGAACGTGTTTCAGCGAAATACAAAATGGAAGAAGAAAGAAGAAAAATAATTGAGCGCAACCATTTGGAAAACCCTTCGTGGTCTGGGCCAAAACTTGCTAAAGTGTTGGGTTTTCCCCGAAATACCGTGTGGCGTGTTTTGAAAAAGTGCAGGGTAACTTTGTCGACGGATTGCAAGCCTCAAAGCAAGCGTCGGGCGGGTACTGTCAACCGACAACTGCGGAACAAAGTCATCAAGAACATTAAGACAAACCCCAACAACTCACACCGCGATTTGACCAAAAAGTTTCGCGCCGCACGCAGTACTGTGCAACGGATTCGTCTCCGGGAAGGCTTCAAGTCATACCGTGCCTGTAGACAACCAAATAGGGATCAAAAGCAGAACAATGTGGCCAGAAAACTGTATGATCAGGTGTTGACAAAATTGAACGGCTGTCTCTTCATGGATGATGACACCTATGTAAAGGCCGATATCAAACAGCTACCGGGACAAATATTTTACTTGGCTACGGCTCGGGGAGATGTTCCTGCCAAATTCAAGTTTGTGTTTGCAGATAAATTTGCACGTAAATACAAGGCATCTGTAGCTGCGGTAGGAAGACCAAGGTTTTCATCACTGATATCACAGATCCCACAATGAACCTGTCATGTTTTGGCCAGATCTTGCAAGCTGTTATTACAGTTAAACAGTTCTACAGTGGTATGAAACCAACGGGACTCAGTTTATACCGAAAGTACTCAACCCGCCAAACTGTCCCCAGCTCAGACCGATAGAGAGATTTTGGGCTATTATGAAGAGGAAGCTGAAGGTGAATGGCAGTGTCGTCAAAAGCATCAATGAATTGAGAACCAAGTGGAATAAGATTGCCAAAAAGATGGATGAGAATAATGTGCGCCGGTTGATGAAACATATTCCGGAAAAAGTCCATAAATTTCTTCCAAATCGAGATGATTGATTTTTTGTGTATTTTACCTCTAAAGTTCACATAAAGTCGAATATTTTAGTTAAAACAGAATACTATTTTGTTAATGTACATCCGAAATATGCGCAATAGTCTATGTTCCAATTCTATCTGGACCAAACCTTATTTCAAGGAATTTATACTAGATGGAAGCCGCGAACCGAAAAGTAATTTTGGACACCTACTTCGAAAATCCGACGTGGTCAGGTTCTAAAATCACGAAATTGTTGGAATTGGCTTCAACGGTGTGTGCGGCGTTCTAAAACATTTCCGTGAGTGGAATACTATCGTTCAGTAGGAACATACCAAGCGCCATAGTGGAACTAAGCATTGGAAGTTGCATATCAAGGTGTTGAGAACGAGAAGGGCTGTCGGGTTATTATATCGTCAAGAAATTCAATGCCGAAATTGTACCGTCAGAAGGATTCTTCTGCGAAAAGCATTTCGATCTATTCGGGCCAGTAAGCAACCAAACAGGACACTAAAGCAGAATCTAGTGGGCAAAAGACGCACCCGAGGTTCTTACGAAGTACGAAGGATTATGGGCAGCATCACGGACAATAGATCTACAAATCCACTGGTTGGGGGATGTCCCTAGCAAGTTCAAATTGGATTTTGCAGATAAATTCGAAAAAAAGCTCATGGTCTGGTAAGGTAGTTGTAGCTGCGCATGAAATACCCAGATTTTCGTGACAAATAAGACTTCAGATTCCAAAATTTGCAAGCAGAAGTGCCTGAGAAAACGTATTCTTCCGTACATTAAAGTTCACAACGGACCTGTCAAGTTTAGGCCTGATTTGCAAGCTGCCACTTCAGTGGAAAATTACTACAGTTGCGTCGAGACAACGGGGTGGATTTCTTCGAAAACGACATCAATCAACCCAAATGCCCTCAATTCAGTGGTATTCAAAAACAAGTTCGAGGTTTCATCAAAACCAAATCGGAATAACTCTTTTGCTATTTTGGCTATGAAGTGGATTAAATGACCTTCATTTTGAGTACCAGACTCTTTAATTTCATCAACCTGGTTCCGAGATTCTTTTAGCATTTCAAGCTTTATTGCTTTCAGAATTAGCTCTCAACTTAGTGTTCTTAATGCACTTCCACAGTTATTAATTGAGAGCTTTGGCAGGTATCATTTTTGCATTAGTATGGTTTTGTGGCAAGTACAATCATACCCTATGCCCAGGGAGTCGAAAAATTTTCCTTCACGAAAAATTCCTAGTCCAGACCGGGAATCTAACCCAGCCACATCCAGCATAGTGTTGCTTTGTAGCTGTGCCTTTACCGACTGAGCTTAGTGAGGATTCAAACTCCAGGGAGCCATGCTCATAAGTTTTGTCCTGCCAAATTTTAATTTATAATTTATAACGATGCAAGTTCGGAGATGCAATGGTGCGATTTTGATTTTCTAGCTTCAGAAATTTCCGTGCATCTCAAATGCCATGACTGTTAAATAACTGTAACCTTTTTTTTCTAGTTAATAAATATTAATCAAAATTTCAAAATCTGATTTACAAACGCCCATCTTTGTATGAGAATTCTTATCAAGACTGGTCCTTTATATCGTTAAGAGGAATAATATAATGTGCAGTTCATAATATTCGAACATACGATGGTTTATGATTGTTTGTAGAACTTCCAATAATGTTTATATGTTACATATTAAAGCGACTAACGTTTTTGCCCCCTTAGTAATCATTACAACCAACTTAGCCCACAACGGGTGCTGGTTTCTTGTTTAGTTGAAATTCCTGCGCTATCTCATTTCAATGAACCAGCTGACGACAGTGGATCGAATCGCTACTGTTGCGCTGCTGCAGCCACTGCAAACATCTATCAATCACCTCGAACTGTTTCGAAATCCACGGAGGAGATGTGGAGAGACAAAATGCACTAAATTGGAGATATCAGTTTCAATGTCGTCGTTGCCGTTTCGAATGACCCGTTGACAGTGCATACCAACGTGATCGGATCCCGTGAAGGGAATTGATTTACAGAAGAAGTAGGTAGCTAAAGGGATCTGATCTGGAATTCCAGAGGCGCTGTGCTACTCTTGAATATGTTTTGATTTTCCCAACGGCAGTGGGATAACAATGACAACTGGCGCCACTGGACATGTGTTTTTCGTGTTTCAAGTTGCTCGAGATACAACACCCATACGTGGGCTGTTTGGGCATCATTCAGTGATGGGATCGACGTGTGACATGGGTGATTGTGTGTCGGAAGATGGATGGGCTGGTCATGTAACGAACGACGGACAGGTTCGATATTTTGGGTTGAGTGAAATTGTAGCAATGTGACAAGCGGCTGGTAATGTGACACGATTGTAGTGTTTGACAAGTGGTCTCCTCCCAAGGGAGAAACATTCCAAAACTGATGAACTTGAAATTCCGTTTTGAATTTTTGAACTGTAGTATAATCCTATTTGACACTATCTTGAAATCACACCTCTTAAGGCAACAACGTCGAATGGTTGTATCAATAACTCATCCCGTAATTAGCACCCAAAGGCATTGTTAACAAAAAAAAGAAACTTTGATGGTCCCTGTCAGCGAGGGTCGTATTAATAAATTTTATCGAATAAAGAAACCAAAATTCAAATCACCATCATTTCAGCTTGGCTCATTTGCCAAAGAACAACGGCAACACTCAACACTTCCATAAAAAAAAAACCGTGGCGAGCCTTCATATATCAAAAAATTTAATTACCCACGAGGTGTTAAAATCACATTTTCTCGCTCACTCACGCCTTTTGTTGTGTCCATTCTGGTTCTGCGTGCTTCGGGCTGAGGATGATGATTATGATGATTTGGCTCTTTGTTCGCCAAGTTCGTTTGCTTCTGCACGCCACCCTCATCCTCAGTTCCGATCCGCTTTTTGATTCCCGTCAGTCGTCAATTTGATCGTGATTATTGGCTTTTGAAATTGAGCATTTTTGTGCGAAATTAACCCGGCATAAAAAAAAAATTCTCACCTCGCCGGTAAATCCTTCAGTGGCGAATGATTCATTAACACCTAAACGAAATGAGGTGGGAAATGTAAACGGTGCTTTCCAGCAATCGTTTGAAGCTTAAACATGATTTGTCATATATGATAAATGATTGTTTTCAGATTATATGTATCATTGGAAAACAAATTGAACCGGAATGAGGCAAACGAACATAGTAACATGAATGTGACCCAATTACCGTTCAAATAATTTTTACGTTTTCCATGAGAACACCTACAACCTGTCAGTAGAAAATGGAGTTCCTTTCAACGACGACGAAGCAGGCGGTGAACTGAAAACCGAAAACTAAAACCAACACGAAAAACTTTACACATTTGCGGAGTTTGCTGGTCGTGTTTGGAGGATTCCGGTTTCTAGCCGTACAGAAGCGGGTGAGAATTTGATAGGGCCATGGTTCGCGCGTGGATACTCTCGATTACAAACCGTGCCAGGCGTCTAATCAGAGATACATTTATGAAGGTAGGCAAACGGTTCGCGGTCAGCTGAGGAGTTGGGAATTATGTACGACGTAAGCCGTGGGAGCTCCACTGGAAAATGATCAATTTCATGGTTGTCGCGCTCGAAAACACGTGTTGGTTTAGCCTTGAGAGGGGGAACGGAGGACCGTCTAGTTTTTTGATACATTCTATCATGCTTTGGTCAAGATTTGGATTAGATTCCTATGCCGTTGTTTCGGTAGGGTGAGAGCGGAGAGGGATCTTCTCAAATTATTTTATATGATCCTCGGATCGTGAGGCTTGTTAGATCGATCAAGAAGCTAGGCACATACACGTTTTTGGTTGATTTATATAGACAGGAACGGCGGCGCCAAACTAGCAGACGCGCCTAGGTGGGTGAAAATGAAGAAATGTGTGAGAAGGGAAGTTGCTGGAAGAGCTCGAAAATCACAGTTCATTTTCTGTTTCACAATAAGGCCGATGCTGGGATGAGACACGATTCATAGCAAAAACGTTTCCCATAAGAATACACAATAAATCAATAAACCCACGCTGTAAATGCTTCAGGTGAACATAATGCATTTCCACACTTTTACGGGCAAACAGAAGCCCGTAAAAAGTTCAGCTTGGCATTCGAATCTACCCGTTCCTGAGTGCAGTCTGGGTACAAATTGCAGCACCTTCGGTAATTGAGCAAAAACGAAACCGAAAGGAAACACGTCGGTGGTCGAGTCAGAGCCACGGTAAAAACAGTTCACAGTTAATATGTCAAGAAATAAATCCCTCTCCATCGGCAGGCAGACCAATATGAATTATGTATGTACTTACTTACTACGTACTAGGAAGCTTGTGTTTTGCGGATTGTGGCTGCCGTTTTTCAGAGCGAGGTATAGAAAATTCAATGCTATTTTCAGATGGTGGTACGGATAGCAATTGAAAATCAATAGATCAACGATTCGTGATTTATTATGCATTGTCTGGGTATTGGAACAGATGATTGAATCAATTAGGTTGTCAGACAAAAATGAGCAAATGGTGTTTGGAGAGTCACACTAACTTGACAGATAAACTTTGAAGAAAGTGAACTTATAGCAAACTGAGATCAAAATCTCATCTCATTATTGTTTTTTTCAATGCTGAATTTTAAGATTCGTTAAAAAGATGATTACATCGAGATTTTCTGAATGTTAACTTCATAACCCTCTTAGCCAGCGTTTCTGAACATTTTTTTTTCAGTTAAGACCCACTCCTGGAAATTCTATTAGTTCGCGACTTTGTAACATCGATCTACTGTATTCAAATACCTTAATGCCATTAGAAACTAAAAAAAAATACTTCCGAGCGTCAGCAATGAGTCAGTAGATGAGTTTGTATTCGAAAGACCCACAGTAAAACTTGACAAAAAAGAAAAGGGTATAACGGGTGAGATTAGTCGAAACAAATTTGATGAATTTTTGTGATCGTGCATTTGAAATCCCTAATTTCGTAGTTATGTGTGATAAACACATCTCAGTCGGCTCCTCCCTTAGCTCAGTCGGTAAAGGCGCAGCTACAAAGCAACACCATGCTGGAGGTGGCTGGGTTCGATTCCCGGTCTGGTCTAGGAATTTTTCGTTTACGGAAAATTTCTCGACTCCCTGGGCATAGCGTATGATTGTACTTGCCACACAATCATACTAATGCAAAAATGGTACTTGGCATCGAAAGCTCTCAATTAATAACTGTGGAAGTGCATTTAGAACACTAAGTTAAGAGCAAGCAATAAGCTAATTGTGAAAGCAATAAGCTTGAAATGCTAAAGAAGAAGAAGTGTGAAAAACATGTTGCCTCCTTGTGTTTTTGCCATTTTCCATTCAATCAATATTACTTCGTAGCAAAAGGAACAACTTATCATCGTAATCCAATCGCTATAGGGTGTCCCAGTAAGTCTAAGCACGATTTTTAAGTAACAATACGAGCTCGGTTTTTAAGTAAATTGAGTTTTAATGCCATTTTTATGTTTTCTACAATATTCTTCTACAGTTCAACGTGACATTTCCGAGATCCATTTAATCGTACGCCAAAGAGCGGACTTTCTCATTAGTTTTAGCACAGACTGTATGCCTATGATTTTTGATACTTTTTTCCAGTCTTTTTCAAAAAATTTGATGGAATCCGCTGCCTTAGTATAGAGGGCGATACGGTCAAAATTTGGTCAATATCAACTTGACGTATTTCTTTCAATTTTGCATTTAAAAAACCTGAACTCCCCTCATTTTGAAGGTGTGTGTGTGTAGAATGTTGCTCCTATTTTGATTTTTGGAATTCACTCTTCAGTTGTCAAAATGCCGTCCAAGCAAGAAGAGCAGCGTATCAAAATTTTGCTCGCGCATCGCGAAGATCCGAGCTACTCGCACGCAAAGTTGGCAAAATCGCTAAAAGTTGCCAAATCAACCGTTACAAATGTAATTAAAGTGTTTGGGGAACGTTTGTCGACAGCCAGGAAGTCTGGATCGGCGGGAAATCGAAAACCGGAAGCCGCTGAGACGACAAAGAGAGTTGCCGGTAGTTTCAAGCGAAACCCTAACCTATCTCTCCGAGATGCCGCAAATAAGCTGGGTGTATCGTCTACAACCGTGCATCGAGTCAAAAAACGAGCCGGACTATCGACTTACAAGAAGGTAGTGACTCCAAATCGCGATGATACACAAAATACGACGGCCAAAGCGCGATCCCGGAGGCTGTACACGACGATGCTGACGAAGTTTGACTGCGTGGTAATGGACGACGAAACCTACGTCAAAGCCGACTACAAGCAGCTTCCGGGACAGGAGTTTTATACGGCAAAAGGAAGGGGAAAGGTAGCAGATATTTTCAAGCACACGAAACTGTCAAAGTTCGCAAAGAAATATCTGGTTTGGCAAGCCATCTGTACCTGTGGCTTGAAAAGCAGCATTTTCATAGCTTCCGGGACTGTCAACCAAGAAATTTACGTGAAAGAGTGTTTGAATAAACGTCTGCTGCCTTTCCTGAAGAAACACGGTTGTTCCGTACTGTTTTGGCCGGATTTGGCATCTTGCCATTACGGTAAAAAGGCCATGGAGTGGTACGCCGCCAACAACGTGCAGGTGGTTCTCAAGGACAAGAACCCTCCCAACACGCCAGAGCTCCGCCCAATTGAGAAATACTGGGCTATTGTCAAGTGGAACCTAAAGAAGACCAAAAAAACTGCTAAGGACGAGCAGCAGTTCAAGGCAAACTGGCTTTCTGCGGCGAAGAAGGTGGACAAGGTGGCTGTACAAAATCTGATGGCAGGGGTCAAGCGTAAGGCCCGGCAATTCGGATTTAGAAAAGCGGAAGCCTAACTGAATATTTTTCCTGAATTTTATACTAATTGAACTTGAAAAAGAAATTTAATTTGATTTTTTAAATAAACGATTTCACCGATTTACACGCTGTTTCCCTTGACCAAATTTTGACCGTATCACCCTTTATTTGCGCAAATATGCTTTTGTCGGAGCCCAAAAAGTTTTAATTGGTCTTGCCTGGGGACAGTTTGGAGGATTTATCTTCTTGGGTACGAATTCAACTCCATTGGCTTTGTATTAGGCTAACGTGTCCTTTGCGTAATGCACTAATGCCAAAACCGGCCAAAACAGTACTGGATTATTATGTTTCCGGATCATTGGGATCGGGATTTGGATCAGGCGCCGCTCCAAGCATTCCCGAACGTAAACATCAGCTGTCTCGTATTGGTTGTTACAAATGGATTTGAAAGCATTCCACACTCACAAAAAGCTTTCCAAACCATTGATTTTTTTACAGAATTTTCGGCTTCGATAATAATTTTACCAGCACGGAACGTGAGGAACTGGTCACCCGGAAGCGTCTTAGAATCAAATTTCACGTAGGATTCATCATCCATAATTACGCGTGCCGATTTTCTACACAGGAGTTTATCGTAAAATTTACGGCCCCTTGGTTTGACAGATATTGCTTGTTTTAGCTTTTCTGCTTCTTGAAAGTCTTTAGTTCATTTTGTGTTTTTGCTCGGTCGATGTTACTCTTCGATGTTCCCAGCTTTTTGACCACATTTCGAACGGAAGTAACCTTTTTACGGGCGAAACCTTTCGGGATTTTCCAGTCCAGGTTTGGGTCCACAAGGCCCGGTTTACGTCTACATTTTTTCTTGTCCTGACAGGAAGGCTCTTCACCATACTTCCAAGTCACGTTACTGTTTGCGCTTTTCCGGGAAAATGCTTTGCATTTTTATGAGAAGTAAATGCACCGACATTTGAGACTCTCAGAGTTACAGATTGAAATGTAAAAAATGATACACAGTTATGATCAGCTGTTTTAACGTCATCTAGAAGCAATAGTGCTTATCGTGCTTAGACTTTCTGGGACACCCTATATAAGTGATCAAATATACTACAGAATACTGCAGCGATCAGAAGTAGTGTGGCCTGCGTTCACAAATGTGATCTTATCCTTTCCATACGATATGTCGGAATTTTTTTGGGAATATCACACGCAACAGTGCAAAGAGCCAATAAACGAGCCAGAATGTCAACATACAATGTTACAGAGACATTTAATGGAGCATGAGCATGAGCATGAATGACCGCCCACGGATGCTACTCCGTTTTTGCCAGATCAGCTGTATTTACACAAAGAACCAATAGATGATGTTTGGGACTAACATACATCCTCAATGTGTAAAAACTGGTGATCCATTATGAAGCAATACCGGCGCCGGCCGTGCCCGAATGCTGGTCAAGTAGGGAATGGGAAGGAACCTGTTGACGAGACACTCGCTTTGAAGGAAGCCGAGAAATCCTCTGCACTTCCTGGGATGTTCGCAAACTGATGAACGTATGTCTGTTCATTGTATAAAATCAATTTTTTGGTGATACTACAAGCTTTTAGATCGAAGATGGCGTCGAAAGAAGAGCAAGTGCGAAAAGCAATTGTGTGCGGTCGCAATGAAAATCCGGATCTGTCAGTAAGAAAAGCTTGGTTTTCCTGCAAGCACTGTCCATAACGTTCTTAAATATTTCGATACACGTTTGACAACAGCCAGGAAGGCTGAGAACGGAACGAAAACGGTGCTCAGGAACCACCAGGAGGACGCAAAGGTGAAGCAAATATTGCGGAAGAGACCAAATCTTTTTGGACGTGTCTTTTGGTGGCTAAAAAAATAAAAAGGTCCCCAACTTTCGTGCATACTTCCAATAACTGGCAAGGTATGGAGAAGTTCAAGGTGAAAACTGTACCGAACTGTAATGATAAACAGAATGTGACGGCTAAAACCCGGGCTCACAAGTTGTATCGCGAATATTTGACGAAGTTTTTCTGCGTGATAATGGATGATGAAACTTATGTGCTGGGTGACTTTAAGCAGCTTCCCGGAATTTCTTATTATACTGCCATGCAACGGAACGGCGTATTTTAGGACGAAGGTAATGTGCAGCTATATATCGAGCAATCCAAAGCTTCATCACTACCGGAACGGTAAACATGGAAATATACCGTGAAGAATGCCAAAAGAAGCGATTTTTATCATTCCTATGTAGCCATGACGCTCCCTAAATATTCTGGCCTGATTTGGCATCTTGTCACTACGCCAAAGATGTTTTGGAATGGTATAAAGCGAATGGAGTCCATGTTGTAGCGAAGGAGGCGAATCCACCTAACTGCCCGGAGTTACGACGTATCGAGCGGTATTGGGATCTCGTGAAGAGAGAACTCTCTCAATATAAACAACAAGCTACAACAATAGAAAAATATCGAAAATCTTGGACAAAAGCAGCTAAATCGGTTGCAGAGAAGTTTTCACCGATCCTAATGGCTGGAGTAAACTCAAAACTTCGTAGTTTCTTCATGCAGCCTTATTTAGTTACTGTACATAGTTTTAGACGACTAAAAATGCACATTCGTTTATTCGTTTAAAAAATGCATCTTGGATTGAACTAACAGCAAATTTGTTTTATTCCAAATTTAATCAGTAAAGCTTTTGTCGTGACCAAGCCTTAATAGACGTATTTCGCGCCAAATCGTATCGAAGTTGGCAGTACCTTCTCAGATTACAATAAAAGTTTCTGGACATGTAGACTTTGTCTCATAAAACCAAAAACAAATTTCCTAAATTGATCTAGACTGCCTTTCGAAAAAGGCCAAACTTTTTTTTTACTGATTTTGCCCAAATGGATGTAATCGAAAAATTACAAATCCTACAAAAAAGTATTGTATGAGTGCCTATCACAAAATTGGTATAGTTTTATCACAAACATATTGAAAAAAAAAATTAATTTCAGCCCTACCTTGAAAATAAATAATTTTAAAATTTTTATGTTGATTTACAGAAACAAATCGTTTTTGATTGGGATGAAATTTTGTCTCAAGATAGGTCATTATATTCCTCACCTACCGAAAAATTGCAAGATGGCTTCTAACGAGAAAAAACAGTTTTCCTTACAAAATTTTTTTCTCGTCTAAATGAGAAAAAAAATAAGTGTCTTTTTTTCCAAAACTAAAATTTTAAATTCAAGTTTACAACCAAACATCCGGCCGGAGTCATGGTTTTCGGGGCAGTTGCGTTCAATGGTTTGAAAATGCCTCCAGTATTTATCAAAGCTAGATTATAAGTTAATACCGAGGTTTACATGAACATTTTAAAGGACCACGTTCTGCCATGGATGAAAACCAACTTTGAAACTCCAACACGTCATTTTTCAACAGGACGGAGCGCCGTGTTATACTTCAAAAAGAACTCAAGCATGGCTGAAGGAAAACATGGAATTTTTGCCAAAGGATATTTGGCCTCCTAGCAGCCCGGACTTGAATCTTTTGGATTACTCAATATGGGCATATGTTCAGGCTAAGGCCTGTGATCGTTCTCACTCCAGTGTTGGCGCCCTGAAAGCTTCTGTGGCAACCCGAGCAGAAGCGAATAACTTGATAACTGGCCTTGGTGTTTATGAGCTCAGATTAAGAGGTAAAATACCTGAGGATAATACCATCAAATTGTTCCCACAATGTCATGCGAATACCGAATTGAGGTAAGACAATGGCAAAGGGTAAATGCACGCTTCTTTTTGGGGAAATGCTCCTTAAACTTTGGAAAAATGCTCCTTAGATGCGTTTGCCCGGTATAATGCAATCGGAGGTATTAACCTTCTGGTTAGCGCTTGCCGGGTGTTTTGACGGGTCTTCAGTTTCTTCAAGATTGTATAGTTTTGACGGGTTTTAAGTTTCTGAATTTAAGAGTCATCAAAACGGAATTAAGACCCGTCAAAACGAAATTAAGACCCGTCGAAATGAAATTAAGACTCATCAAAATGAAATTTAAACCCGTCAAAACTAGTTCAAAGATTGCAGAGCGAAGCTCCGCTATACAATCTTGAAGAAACTTAAGACCCGTCAAAACAACCGGCAAGCACTAACCAGAAGTTAAATACCTCCGATTGCATTATACCGGGCAAACGCATCTAAGGAGCATTTTTCCAAAGTTTAAGGAGCATTTCCCCAAAAAGAAGGGTGCATTTACCCTGCTGCCGTAAGACAATACCAAAATAATACCTCTAAGGTGACCAGATACTTACCCAGGTATCCGGAATATCAAGTTTAGTTATTCTAGAGACATTTTGCTTGCAATTCTTAGGTATTTTGCTTAGGTATTTTACCTCTTAATCTGAGCTCTTTAATACCACGGCCAGTTATCAAGATCAAAATTAGGCATTCATATGCTTTTGTGTTCTGCTCGGGAAGGCATCCCGAGCAAGCAAAATGTCTCTAGAATAACTAAACTTGATATTCCGGATACCTGGGTAAGTATCTGGTCACCTTAGAGGTATTATTTTGGTATTGTCTTACCTCAATTCGGTATTCGCATGACATTGTGGGAACAATTTGATGGTATTATCCTCAGGTATTTTACCTCTTAATCTGAGCTCATAAATACCAAGGCCAGTTATCAAGTTATTCGCTTCTGCTCGGGTATTGAGTAATGTAACCATGAAAGGCTTAATAAACGATTCTCTATGTAAAATTATTATTTTTTTTTTTATCATTTTCTATGAAAAAAACTTATTTGAAACTGAGGTGTGGATTTTCATATATTTTTATGGGACATACTGTAGATAAATATTATACTACTTCTTCATTCTTTTGTTTAGTACTGAGGCAAAATCAGGGAGGAAAATAAAATGTATGGTAGCAATATGTATTTTTTGTTCTCATTAATTAATCTGTTTATTTATTATGAATATCACTAAAATTAAAAATAAATAAACTGATTAATTCATGAGAACAATAAATTCATGTATGAAATAATTGTCACTAAGCTATTTTATATATTTTTTTCGAATCAAGGTATATTTTTGGTTCAGTTTATGAATATCTTTTTGCCTTTTGCCTTTTGAATATGCACAAAACTGTGAAATTTTTGAGTGCCAAATATTGTTTTGACGTTTTTATTTAGTTCTTCGTGTTCTTCTGACATTTTGATGTACTGTTCAGGAGACAGGTAGAAAATATTTAATTTCGTGATATTTTTATCTGTTTGTTCAACTGCCCAATTATATTACTCTCGTGGGGTTGCTTAGGTGTTTCCATAATCCCAAGCCTTTTCTTTGCCATTTGCTTGAGACTGCCATCAATATCATCACAGGGACCTTTGCCGTGGGGCGTTCCAGAAAAATGCTTTTCTGCTCTTAACTCATGCTTTGACTGGAATCTACCCAGCCAAGCAAAGGTTTTCTTTTTTTATTATACTGCACTGCTGCCCCATTAGATATGAAATAAAATTTAGAAAAAAAATTCGATTGTTTCATAAAAGCTATCATTTTTTTAAAGAACTACTGTACTGCAACTGTATAGTGAGTCATCACTTCTGATATGATAATGAAGCTTACTATAGTAAAGTTCAAATGGGTGTATTGTTGGTTGAAAATTATTCCAATGATATCCTTGAGCAGCGTTTGGAATAAATACTATTTGTTCGATAAATAATTGTCGTATGTATCGAAGCACGTGCGGAATGATCATGACTCAATATTATATATTAAGCCGTACTTATTAAGTGTTGCTGCGTGAGTGTGTGTGCTTCACTTTGTCTGGCCCACTTTAGTCTACCAGCACCGACACCTCACTCATTTAAAAGTGAAAATTCAAGTTTTTTCTGGATATATACCAAAATTCGTTATTGATACTTGCAGGTATCAGGCAACTAGCGGTTGAGTTATCTGTGAAAAGTTTCATAGGCTTCTGAGATGATTGTGTGACCTTCATTGGTTAAATTTCAGATAAAAAGACACTGAATACAAATCAGTTTAGAAAAAGGTTTGAGAGACATTTTTTTTTCCTTAAGGTCCCCTCCCAGTTTTTGTACGGATTGTTGGGGAGAAAATTATCTTTTGTTATAAAAAAATTTTTCCAACACAAAAAAATATATTTTTTAAAAGCGATTTAAAAACTTTTAAAATCGTGCTGGACTATTTTTTTAATTTAATGCTATTGTTTACAATACAATAGAAGTTTTGAAAATGGCGTCTCGACAACAAGAGCTGTTAAATATTATTTTGGATAAGTGGTTAGAAAATCATAATCGTTCACAGAAAACAATCGCGAACGTGGTCTGAGTGACACAAGAAATGGTGTCGAGTGTCATCAGCAAGTTTCTACAAACCAAAACGGTCCAAGGGAGCTTCGTAAAAGAGAACACACCACAAACAAGATGAGAGACAAGTGGAAAAAGTTTGCGAGAGGAAGCTCAACATGTCGTTCAGAGATGTTGCCGAAAAAGTTGATACCGAAGTAAATTTGAAGAACAGAAGAAAATTTGGGAAAAAAATGCTTGTTTGGCAAGCCTTCTGTACGTGCGGTAAAATCAGCCAACCATTCCTCGCATCCCGGAGTTTAACAGTGAATTTACAGTGAAATCTACATCATTTAACAGTTAAATCTTCTGGTATATAACAGTGAATTAACAGTGAAATCTACATCAGAGAGTGCCTTTGAAAACGTATATTACCACTCTTAAATCTGCATTCTAAAAACACCCTGTTTTGGCCGAATTGGCATCTTGCCACTACTGAACAGTGACGAAAAAATTGTACAAGGAAAATAGTGTCAGTGGGGTACCTTGTAACATTAATCCTAAAAATTGTCCACAGCTCCGACCGATCGAGAAATTTTGGGCAATAATGAAGGCTGATTGTCGGAAAATGGGGGGAGAGTCTAAATCAGTTCAAAACTTCAAGCAGAAGCGGACAAAAGCTTACCAAACCAGAGGACAGAAGCTTGTCCAAACCTTAAACCTAAATTTAATATAACCAATAACCATATGCTTTCTTGCAAAGGAAAGCCTTCCGCACAATCCCATCCAACATCCAAATTCAGATGTCTATGAAGGAAGCATGAGTTCTCAGCATCTTCTTAAGTAGACATCTAATCAACACTTCCCTCCCATCCCTTGCTGATCATAAGGACCTGGCCAGGTGTTGTGGAAAGAGATCGATGAAGAGCCTGTCATACACAAGGCAGCTCTTCTGGCGCTTCCATCGTCTCTCGAACAGCCAACCCAGGGTTGTGTATGGTCGGAAAAGGCTATGATATTCTGAGCTATAAAGTTGTATGTTGAAGTAACGCAATGTCGTTCCAGCATAAGCCATAGGGAGCTAGGACTATAGTTAATGCTAAAGTCCCATTCGTTTGAAGAGAAATGCAGCATCACTTAACCTTCATAGACTAGATGCTCCCAACGATCATTTTTAAATAAATTATTGTTCTGTACATTAAACAGGGCATTTTGTTCAACCATTCTCTCCGACTATTCATTTCCTTTTTTTTATATCTACTGAAGGCTACGTGGGTTCCCCTTATCTTCTCAAGGTAGATACCAAATCCTCCCTATCACCAACGGTTGCATGGACGTGGCCAGGTGAGCGATCGAGGAGTGTCTTCGTGAAGATTATTGCGTGAAGAAACGTATCAGTAACTGGTTTCGTTTCATGGTGGCAACGAATTATTCCTCACCTTAGCTCCATCCACAAGGTGTGCAAACGTTAATGCTAATGCTTAATGCTAATCATAAACAAATTTAATAAATATCTTCCGTTTGTGTTGCAATCGATAACACGCTTTCATTTTTGAGTTTTAACCAAGGGGCAAGAGAGCTCCTTATTGCTCCTTTTTTGTTGTTTTTTGTTTTGCATTAGTATGATTGTATGGCAAGTACAATCATACCCTATGCTCAGGGTGTCGAGAAATTTTCCTTAACGAAAAATTTCTAGACCAGACCGGGAATCGAACCCAGTCACCTCCAGCATGGTATTGCTTTGTAGCTGCGCCTTTAACGACTGAGCTAAGGGAGGACCCGAGATTATGCATGTACTACTCTTGAAAATATATTTTACTGAATTACTTAATGCTGTTGAATGCCGGATATTTGTAAATGAAAGGCAGAAAAATAACATTGGACTAGCCTACGCGACGTCTTGGCAAATACAGAGGAGCAAACAACACGAATGCTAAATTTCTAAAGGAAACAAGACTGTTTAGACAACTGTAGCGGAATCAGGAGTTGGAAGAAGCTGATGAAGATAACTGAAAAAGCTGAAATGAAAGAAATCAAGAAGAGAAGTGAAGAAGAAAAAAATAATAAATGCAGCAGAAGAAATTGAAGAAGGCACAACGGAAGAAGCAAGGCAAAAAAGTGAAGTAGAAGAAGATAACAGGAAGGAGAGAATTGTAAAAAAGTCGAAGAAGAAGAAAAGCGAAACGGATAAAGTAGAAAAATAGAAGTCGAAGAAGAGAAACGGAAGAGCAGAAGCACAAGAAGTTAAAGCATTAGTGGAAGAAGAGAAACTGAAGGAAAAATGCGGAAGAAGAAAAGTGGAAGGAGAAAAGTCAAAGAAGTAGAGATTAAAAAGAGGAAGGAAAAGTAGAAGAAACGTAAGAAGCAGGAAAAGTTGAACCAACGGAGGAATAAAAAGGAATGTAGAAAAGCTGAACAAGAGAAGTTTAAGAAAACGAGTTTAAAAAGGAGGAAATGAAGAGGAGTGGGAGAAGAAACACTGGAGGAATTGTATATGAAGATGTTAATTGATGAGGTTATTTCGTAAGACACGAATGCACCCTTCTGGTATGGGGTTTCACTAATAAAAAAAGCTCATTTGTTATTGTGATTAAAGAAATAATTGATGAAATCTTGTTTAAAGTGTTCATTAATAAATTGAAAATATTGAAGTCATAAATGTATTTTTATTTATTGCCATAAATAAAAGAATCTTTTATTTCATATGCAGCATTAAAAAATCTGTCCGCAGATTACAGCAGATTCTAAATTATCAGCTTTAAAATATAGCATGCATATAAATTAACAGTACATTTTGAAAATGATGGATGAAATTTGTTACATTCAAGTCTATTTCTATTACTTTTACTTAATATTACCTTACATGTTTCGTTCAAACAGTGTCTGGAATCTACAGAAAAATGCAGACCATTCGTCAATTATTCAAATTCCTGCTCAATTTCACCAAAATGATTTTAAATGTGTTAAAAGCCCTCTCAATGTTTGCTCTCAACGATGTATATAGCAGTTCACAATGAGTTAAAAATGGACTTATTTGGAATCTCCTTGGTCCTTAGAAAACATTAAACAATTCCCATCGCTTTCCTCAGTCGATAATAACCTTGCTATAGAACCTTGTATTGATTTGTTCATCTTTTAAGATGCTAAAAAATAGCTGAAATCAGCCAAAAAGGTTTTACTTGGCAGTAGGAATGCAAAGAAAACCGGTCAACGTTACTCCGGTTCTAATGCAATGTTTGCATTGAAATGTTCACCAAAACAGAAGCGCTGCTACATGATCGTAGTTTTGTTTTCGGCGCGGAAAGATTGAATTTAACCCGCTTAACCTTTGCTTCTGCTTCCCGATAAACAAAAATCTTCACAAAAATGCACCAACAAAATCACCCCAAGGTCACTGGTACCACCGTTCCTCGGAGACCTCGTTTCAGTGCGTACAAGTGACGAACTCCCTTTCACGCTCCTTTCTCTCCAGCCTCAAATCCTGTCTGGAGTCCTACAGACGAGGTTAATAATTTATTCGTTTGATTTATTTCAATACTCATCTGTACCCGTCAAAATCTCTGCTTGTTTCCAATCTCAACCCTGCCTACCCTGCTCTATGTTATTGGATCCATGCTGGTGGCACACCCGCGGGAATCAAGAATTAAAACAAAAGAAACCAAACTGTGAAACGATAAATATCAATGAAAACGCGCTTCATCCCACGGCTGGCACTAGCAGCACACCAGGATGGAACGAAATTCACCATGAGGCGGGGGAAGTCCACGGTCCAAGACGAAATATAAAATGTTATTACCGAGCTGGCGCCTACCGATGGATGCCTTTACCAAGTGTATGAGACAAGGCCGGACCTCCGAAATTCAGCCAGAGAGCTTTTGTTACCCGTCTGTTTTCGCTCGCTATGAATCCAACCACACGCACTTGTAGTGGTGCTCGCATTCCCACCCCGGAACGCCTGGCTCGAGGCAATTGTGGAATTTATTTTTAATTTTTCAATTTTCAGAATTACTGCTTCGTTCTGCTGCTGCTCTCGTGTACCACCTCCGTACTCGATAATTATCCTGTAAAATAATAGATGATTGTCAAAAAATCACCTCGAATGCTGGTTAAGGCAAATCTGAGCTTGTTAGCTCGGATAATGCGTACAACAAAAGCAAACCATCAGAAGGAAAAAAAAAAGTGAGAATAAAACAAAATATCCAATAATTTCGACTGATTTCTTCGCCTTCGCTTGTCTCTCGACGAGACAGCCAGCACAGAAACCACAGTCCAAGTCCAAACTCACCATGATGTGAGGCGTAATAGACATTCCACAAATCAGTTAAGTTAATACCAGATCTCTGATTGAGTTGATTGTTTTACCAGGTATTAGCTCACATCATTGTTTGCTGCCTCTGCACCGGGTGATCAACGAGGAGTCCTTCCCACAACTCAACCCCTTCATTCGAATGTCTCCCACATGCATTCCTCTCAGTTTTTCCACTCCCTTCCCCCTTCATGAGTAGAAAATTATTTACTTCTAATCAAATCATCACCGGTAATTGTAATTCGAATGTGTTGATTGTATGTAATTTTCAACACTTTTTAATGAGCAATTATATCTTCGAAATAATGTGGATAATACGTTGGACTGCTGCCTGCTGCCTTGCAGCTTGTAGCTGGAGAAGGAAAATTTGAATCTGAATCTGCCTACGCGTTGTTGCTGCTGTTGGAAGCCTCTGAATCAAATTATAGTCCCAAGTTTGCACCATCAAGCAAACGACCACATCGAGCAGATGAACTCGCACTCTTGAGAGGGGCCAATTTCAGTTGCTATCAAGTCCCAAAGCACAGCCAAAAGCTCGTAACACACTGTAATTCTCCCGCTCGACTGGTGGTGCCTGTTGAATTTCCTTCTGACTTCACTCTCTATCGACCGGGTGACCTTACGTCACCCCCGCACAGACCCACCCACTAACGGAGACCGGCTGCTGCTGCTGGCTGCTTCTGCTTCAGAAAAGCGAATCTTAGCTTCGGTTAATTTGAGCATCAGCTAGGCTATTATTCGCCAATAATCAATTCCAAACAAAACAAAATTAAAATTAAGCTCCAATATTACCACTCGAGCAACTTGAGCTAGAAATTCGTTGCGATGGTAGTGCTGCCCGCAGATCTAACTATAGCAGCAGCGCTAGTTGGTTGTAGTGAGTGGATGCCTTCAACGGGTGGCATCCAGGAAGTAGGGAAAAGCGGAACTTGGAGAACAAGTCTCGTTCGCTTGGTTCCCAGCCTCTTTTGAATGCATGGGAAGAGGTAGGGAATTTCCGAAACTCAGCAGCTCTGGAAGCTGAGATTATTCTGTTTAGCGTTCATTTATTTCTGTTATTTTCCAATTTGAGCCCCTTATCGGCCAATTAGCGGGCAGAACTAGCCTGCTGATGTGCCAGTTAAGGCTGCGCTGATTGGTGCTGATTGATTCTAGTTAGAACATTTGGTGGAAGTTATTGGTTATTTGCATGGTTATGCCCTTTTTCGGGAGTTGGGTATTGGGCTAATGCGTGGGTGCGCTGTGTTCATTTCAGCGATTAGGGTTGGATTATTTTTAGATAATGAGCATGAATTATGGACTGATTTTTGCTTATTAAAGACAGACTTACAGAACAAAAAAGAGTACAAGAATGTTTGGTAGAGTTTATCTAGGTTAGCTACTAAACTTTGGAATAACGATTAAAAAACCTACACATAATCAATCATCGCGCTTGCTCGTCCTTGGATCTGAAATCGAAACAAAATAATGAGCTGAACCAAGTTCCGATTTCGGTTGCACCAAAATAAGTTTCTTACCAAAATTTGGTTTCTGATCTAACCTGCTTTTCCCGATTTCGGTTAAGGTTGGCAGTTTGGTCTATAAGGCTGATGGGCCGAGCCGGCATTTTTTTTTTGCATAGTAGTGACTTCATAGTGATGACTTTAGTCCAAAATAACTTGTAGATTACGCACTAGAAGATGCATTATTTCTTAAACGATAGATGAGAATATTTAATAACATCGGTTAGATATTAATCCCTTATCTAATCTAATCTAATTCAAATGCAGCTAGTACGAGAACGAATCCTGGAAATAATTGAGTAAGATCTGGTCTAAAGGCCGTTCACACCAAAATCCGGACACACACATTTTTTTTAGAAAAACAGCAGCATGTTTTTGATTCATATTATTTATTTCAATTTATAGATATTCCTTGTCGGGTATTTTCATAACTGTGACCGTTTTTTAGATCTATTGTGATACTCAACACAACTGCATATAGATTTATATGGATTTATTATCCTTGGCTATTGAGCGCACTTTCTTATTCACTCCTTTCATCAATCTTTGCCTGGTGTCCTTGTCAATTTTCTTCGAAGCAGTAAGCCACTTAGAACGAAATTCTTGGATCGTTGATACCTCTCCACCAAGTTTTTTGCGGTTTCCCTTGACCATTGTCCAGTATGTTTCAATCGGGCGGAGTTGTGGACAATTTGGTGGATTACAATCCTTGGGAACGTAAATAACGTTATTTTGCTCATACCAAGTGATTGTATCTTTAGCGTAATGACAGCTGGCCAAATCTGGCCAGAACAAAGATTGAGTCGCATGTTTTCTCAGGAAAGGTAAGAGCCACTTTTTGGGGCATTCTTGCCAGTAAATCTAAGCGTTTACGGTACTTGTGGTTACGAAAATCTGAAATTTTAGCCCACAGGAACATATTGCTTGCCAGACCAGATATTTTTCAGGGAATTTGGTTTTATACTTCTGTTCAAGGGCATCTTTTCGGCTAGTTGCAGTGTAAAATTCCGTTACCAAGAGATATTTGAACTTTTTGAAGCAGTATGTTTCGTCATCCATGACAACACAATGGAATTTTGTGAGAAGTTGTTCATAAAGCTTTCTGGAGCGTGTTTTTACCGATTTTTGTTGCTTTGCGTTACAATCTGAGTATGTTTGAGCTTTGAATGATCTCAATCCAGCCTCAATCCTCAACTTTTTGCACAAAACTGGTTGACATTTGCACTTTTTTTCGCAACTGTCCGTATTGACACCTTCGGGTTTGCCTGAAAAGCAGCAAGGACTCTTTTCTCCTTCCTTGTGTTGTTTTGTCCATGTTCACCACCACTTCCAGCTTTCTTTTCGACAGTAAGACCCGTATATCTCTTTATAACGTGTCATCACATCTGCAACAGTTGAATTGAACAGTAGAATTGGGATTTTCCAAATATTTGTGCAAGATAAATTTCCTGCGTGCTAGTTCAGACGGCGCCATCTTGAACACAGAATGCGCTTTTGTAAACAATGTGTGTGATTCACGTTTTTATATGTATTGGTTATTTACATAACAAGTTTCATTCCATTTCGTAGTGATTTGACTAAGAAACAGGATAAATACTTTGTCCGGATTTTCGTGTGAACAGCCTTGAATTTTATTTTTTGTCAATATTGATGCGTGCAGCATATTAAAGACACGATTCAAGCGTCAAAGTGGCCAGGCCTGCTGCGTTGATTAACCACAGAGATTATTATACATGACTTGGATTAAAATGAACAGATTTGAACCACAACGCATCTGGTGAATCTCCATTAGAGGAAGGATGCGTGAAGTATTAACTGAAAATTAATTTGAACGAATAGAAACGATCTCATCAAATCAGCATCATTCTCCACATATTCGACAGAACAAGAAACGATGTTTATTTCGGCGGCACCTTCTGGGGTGTCCGCTTGGTGATGTGTTTGGGAGTCCAAGAAGTGCAAACAAACTCGTTCGACAGTGCAAGAAACAAAAGTCTACAAAGTTCTGCCAAAGTTTCAGCAAACAACGCAAATCACTATTCTCTCGTAACTGACCGTTTGTTCGATTCGGAAAAGAACACAATTTCTATGAATGCTGAAGATGGATTTTACAGGAGAAAGGTGTCGATCAACCCAAGCTCCAGTGTTTCTGTAACTTCCGGAGGAGAGGCCGGCGTCGGCGGAAAATGCAGATCGCAAGCTATTTCCCGCTGCGCACGTACTCTCCACCAAATGGCTTCCAACCAGGGTCATACAATTTCACTTTCAATTGAAAATAGTCATGGGACGATGAACTTAACATTCATCCCTTTCAATTGAAACACATTATCTTCTTTTGACAGCCACTTCTTAGTCGGCTTCAGCAAAACAATCTTCTAAAAAACATTTTCGACTAAGCTTTTCATTTATCGGTGTTTATTTTAGCCTTCGGTGTCAAACTAGTATGAAACAGGACTGTTGAAATTCATGCAATACGTATTATATTCATTTATATTATATTCCTGATACTCATTTCTGAGGTTTTCATTATTTTTAAGACAAGAAACAGGGCAATCAGATAAAGTATCTGTAGCACCGAAAACAATAATCAACCATTTTATGAAATGATAAATGAAATGGCTGATATTTGTGTTGCTTTCACGCGATGCCCGTTGTGTTTACAGCTCCAGCGCAAATGCAACAAATGCATCTTCAATAAGTCACCGCAGTATCAAACAGAAACACGCTTGCCAGCCGTAATAAATTTCGTATGGTTAGTTTTCTTAACGACTTATTTGGGGTATTATCCAAACCATTAAAGAAATGGTTGGATGATTTGTTATATCGTTCGTTTAAGGTAATTTTTTATCAGAGAGCTCGGGGAGCATTTTGTCGAGCAAAGTTACAGCAATGCGTACATAGTCAAATGAGAATACTTCTAGCAACACTGGCACGCATGTTTCGTTGTGTTCGTCAACCACTGCTCGTTGAAGTTGATTCACGGTCGTTCACTACGTCGTTTGAAGCAAGCCTGGATTTCAATTGAAACGCTTTCGACGGTGGCTCGATTGCAAATGAATTTAAGCTAACTCATATTTGACATTGAGTGAATTGGGAGTGAATCGGTGAAAGTAAGATTTATTCACTACACGAAAGCTAATTGAAGTGGAGTGAAATAAATAAAAAAGCGATTCGTTTACATTTTAATGCCTCGACAATGTAGGGCCCTGCTTTCAACAAGGTATGCTCTTGTTCTTTTCGTCTCTAACGGAAATAAACGGATTCCGGAGCTGACTTACGATCGTCTTCATTTTCTTACCTTGAAAATTTCGAGAAAATCTAGTGAAAAAAATGACAGAAACAAAAACAAGCCCGCCTTATAACGGTTAATCCCTATAACTTTTCTGTTCAAATAAAAAGAATAGTTTACTGATAGGCGAGCTTCAAATTCATAAAAATCTCGATTGCTGATAGGAGAGTTGGGCAATGAGGGACATCCAACATGAATATCGATTGTTTCTCATTTTGCCTGCGAATTCATTTAAGAATATCTACCCGAACATTCGAAAAGGACCTATCTGCCAAATGGAAACTATGATTTCAAACACCGATTGCTTGTGATTGAGTATTAGGGTGACCAAGAAAAAATTACATCACGGAGCCACTTGTTTCCTACGTCACCCTCGGTATTTGGCTTAAATTTTAGCAAAATATTTCAAAGTTTACCCATTTTCAAAACGGGTTTTAATTTGTATGGAAAAAACACGCGTATGGAGAAAGAACACGGCTTCAAATTTTTTTACCGTTAAGTAACGTTGTAAGTATTCAAATAGTCTGGGATTCTGACTGATAGTTGCAAAGGACCTGATTTTTGTTAAACAAGTTAATCCAAACAAGTTTGTGCGTAAGTTTATTGGCCTTTTGCCACCATCCAATCAAACATCACTTCAATAAATTATTAATCACTTTTATGGGTTTACTCAAATAAATACTGCAATTCGAGAAAGTTTTTGGGCACTACCGGGTGTTCAATAAAATATGAGAATTTGTACAGTCATTTATTAAAAAAAATATTTTTTTTTCAACGGATTCAGTATTTTTTATTAAAAACATAATGTTTATTCTTCAAAAACACGTCAATGAATATTGGAGAAGGGGCCCTGGTCAGCCGTACGACGCAACTTAGTCGCGATGCGCTCTCAAGAGCGCTAGACGGCATTGACGTCCATCTTCCGGATACAATTCCAGATCCTCGTGGTCAACTGCTTCGTATCCTTGGCCCGCCAATTATTTTTGTACACTAGGGCACTGAGGGAGCCGAAAAAATCCTCAATGGGACGGCACGGGGGCAAGTTGGTCGGGTTCCTTTCTTTCGGCAGGTACGGTATCTTTTTCTGCTCGAGATACTCCAGCGTCTTCTTGGCGTAATGGGAAGACGCCTTGTCCGGCCAGAAGACGTACTTCCCATCCGCATGATGCTCCTATAAGAACGGCAGAAGAATTTTCTCAAGACACTCCTCCTGGTACACTTGTTGATTGATGGCCAAACCGCCCGGCTTGAATCACGGCTTTGAAATCCCTCTGTCCGATATGGCGATGTACAACAAAACTTTTTTTTTTCAAATTTATGCTTAAACTTATATTTTACTTCGGGGGGTGTGGCCGACTTATCGCTGGAATAGTAGCTGTCATTTCCTGGAATGTGGGTCTTTGAGAGCGGAAAGTAACTTTCGTCGTCCAGCACGAACAACGTCCCGCGGTAGTTCTTCGTCATCCACCGGCACTGCGATTTCACGAGTCTTCTTCCGACAGATGATGTCCTCCATCTTGAGGGTTCGGTGAATCAAGGTATGGGAGCAGTGATATTTTCGGCCGGCGTCACGCAAACTCGTTCCGTCCTTGTTGTCGAACAGCTTTTTCAAAGCTTCCTTCTTCTTGTTCGTCATTATCTTCGCCGGACGGCCGCTACCGGCCTTCCGTTTCACGCTCACTGATGCCAGGATCCGGTAAACTATACTCACGGGCACGTTTTCGTTTCGAAAGTGGTCACTGTAGACTTTTTTCCACGATGACCATGCATTTCGTAAAACCGTACAACACGCTCGTGGAGTGCTTGCTGTTTCGACGCCATCTTCGATTGAACTGACAGCACCTTAGCGAAAAAAAATATGCCACCCATTTCTAGGGAGTCCAGATTTACGCTCTTTACTTTAATTACAGAAAGGTATTGAAATCATTCTCATTTTTTATTGAACACCCGTTAAATGAGCTATCAAAACTAGCGGTCGAAAATTGAAACCGTGGTCTTTTTCAATTCTTTTGGATAAACTTCTGGGTGTATAAACAACATTTTCTAAGCTTCTGGGCACCCTTTTGAGTTTGGATCCAGGCAAAACTATGAGAGAAAATAGTGGAAGAAATATTCAATACTTACGGGTGGCAATTTCTTTCTCAAGTTGCCAAAAAAAACGACAAAAAAAAATTGATGAAGATCTGATTTATTGAAATTAAAGATACATTGTCCATTATTGAAATAAAAATTAGTGAACATTTGAGAACGATCCGTAATCGGCTGTTCAGTGAAGCTTCCGTTTGATATCAGAACAGGAGCATTACATTGCCTTCATGTCAACTTTGAGGATGCATCTCTTGATTCGTAGCTCTCTAGTTATTTTTGTACACCAAAAAGCACAAAATCTCAAAAAATCTTCGATTGAGCGACACTGAGGCAGATTTATTGAGTTGTGGTTTTTGGGTACAAATGGGATCGAAAATTCAAGAACGAGTGTTTTTTTTGCGTAATGCGATGACGCTTTATCCGGCCGACGATGTTTATGTAGAAACGGGATCAAAATTTTCATCAAAAATTCTTTCTGGTACACATCTCGATTGATAGCCATGGCTTAGAAATACCTCTCTCAAAAATGGCAATGTACAGTATCACTTTCTATTCAAACTTATGTTTATACATTCACAGATAAAAAGAAACACTGAATTTTCTGCGTTTTCTAATGCATATAAAGGAAATGCTAGATTTGTCAGCAAATAATGGGATATTTCATTTAAATTTATGCCAGATGACGCCTGAATCCAGCCTGTTGTATGAAAGATTGCAAACATTGTTGTATGGCGCATGAGAGATTGCAAACAATTTTCTTGTTTATGCCTCATTGCGTTTGGAAGTATACGAGGGGAAATTTTACGCGCCTGTTGAAATTCATTATATTATTCTGAGTATATTTTATGTTCGGAGATGCAGTAGAACCACCCACAAACCGACATGAATGACAATAGAAAATGTCTTAATATTTCTGTTCAAATTATATTACTGACATCCGTCTTCGTGTTCGCTGAGAACGTTTATTGAAGCCACAAACCCGCTTGGGAACTTGATAAGCAGGTTCTTGTCTGAAAAATTCTGGACACATTTATTAGATCTACACAGAAAAAATTCTTGTAGTAAAAACTACCATTTTACCCGACTATGCCTATCTTTAAAACTACCGTGAAATTTCAGTCAAATTTACTACGTTTATGGTATAACCTTCAACATTTGTGGTATATTTGACAGACCTCATATTGATATCAACCGCACCATGGTCGATCTAATCGCAGACATGGTAAAATCAAACGCATTTATAGTCAGGTGAAAATTGTTGGTGTTTGCGCTTAATTTAACCCTCGAAATGGTAGTTTCTACTGCGGTTTTTTTTTGCGTGTAGATAAAATGATTCTATAGGTTTAGACAGATGGGATCGCTGTACTTTTGAATCGGTCGTTATGGATTTTTGATCAATAGTGAAGATTGAGTTTCATGTCGGTTTGTCGGTGGTAGAACTATCCATGGAATAGAATCGAGCGTTTCCGGGAATGTAGGTGTTCGAGGGAGGGGAGTTACTTTCGTCGTCCAAACAAAACATTTTCCGGATTATTTTTTTTTACCAACCAGCGGCATTAGGATTTCAGCGTTGAAATCTGTTTCTACACTCAGGCAAAAAAACTTAAAAATTTCATAAGGTTCAACTTATGAACGATGCTTTGGAATTTCATAAGGGTGACTTATGAATGGATTTTGTTTCACACGACGTTGTTCTTGTACGCCTTTAAGCTTTCCCTAATACAAGTGTTGATATATACTAGTGGGCAAGTCACTCGACCCTTAGCCTCAACGTTCAAGGTTCGAATCCAGGTTGCTCCATATTATTATTTTTTCAATATCATTATATTTCATAAGGCAAATTTATTAAATTCATACTGCCTTCTTATAGCAAATAATCATAATGCAATCTTATGAATATCCAAAGTTTATTTCGCTGAGGGTACGTGTATTTCGGGGCTCTTGTCTTCTTTCGGCACTTCATTCCGATTCTTTTCAATGTTTTGCAGATGAACTGGTGAGAACAGTTGAACTTTTTTGGAGCATTCTTTTGGCTCAGTTGTTGAAGCCACGAGAATGAGAACGAAATCGTTTAGTGTCTATAATTTTGGCTGGTCCTCCACTACATTGCTTGCGTGTAGTTGTTGGGGATCTTAGGATATGGTAAACAGTAAAAGCTGCAACATTTTCGCTTTTGAAATACGTTTATACCTTATGCCGAGTTTTCTGTTCTGTTCGTGCACAACGCGCTTGCAAAATTCTTCTTATTTCGACGGCATTTTGAGAAAAACTCAGCAAGCATAAACAAAACAAAAAATATTAGCAGAAAGAGAAGAGAGAGCGAACTAACAAACACACTATCATTTTTCTCTGAGCTGGTTTGTTGTAGAGCATATGAGTCTCCAAAAAAATCCAAAATTTTAGTTGCCACCCGTTAGATAACGAATGCACTAAAATAATGAACTCATTTCGGATCGCGATACAAAAAAAAACTACGAAAGATAATTCAATGGACTATATTTTCCTTAAAAGCTACGTTTATTAAACCTTCTGCAAAAAGGCTCCAATGCTTTGCCAGGTGACCTTACGGCAGTTGGCCGTAACCTTTTGTATGGCCGATGAAAATATGGATGTTGGCATGTTCGTCAGTCTCGTGTCCTTGGCGATCAGCTGCTCTTCCGTTTTATCCACAAAGCTATTGGACCAGATCTTACGTTTGAGATTTTGCTAGGGGACGTTGGGAGGTTTGGTGGTCTCTGGTACAACGTTTTCTCATCAGCCGGGTCATCTACTCAAGTGATATCTTGGCATAATGAGCCGAGACGAGATTCTCCTTCGGTGATACTTCTTGATAAAGGCGGCCACCAAAAATGCAAAAGTGCTTGATAATGGTTCAAAAACATTATCAGCTATTTTTTATGATTGAAAAGCCTTTTTATTCATTCTATTCATATACTTCAACAAATTCATAAATAATCACTCAATCTGTCCACCTTCATTCTCCATTACGCTCACCAGACGATTGCGAAATCGAGAGCACACCGAAACAGTGAGAATCAACAGGCCTTTGCTGTTACATACGCCTTATTGAATAGTCGAGGGGGTTCAAATCTGGATTGCTTGGAGGCCAAATATCATTCGACTACTTGGAGGTCAAAATGATATGTATTTTATATATGTTGCCCTTGATGGTGCCGGTGGTCATGTACGGCTTGCTGAACTTTCCGCACCCTCAGATCACCTGCCACACCAAGTACTTCTTGGCATGTTTGTCGACCTTCTTCTTCCAAAACTTCTCCGGAACATCCAAGTGGGACTTGCCGACGAAAAACTCCAGGCCGAGAATCTGTTTGGTGTCCGCTTTAATCCATTAAGATGCCCTTCGTCTGCACTAACCACTCGCGATACAGCATCCTGGCGCGGGATTTGGCCGTATTCTGTTTATCGGTTTGGATAGGCGTCTTCCTTGCCTTGAAGACATGAAGTCCGGCTTACTTGCACGAACCAGACGGAAGAATTGACCTTCTTAAACACGTCCCGAATCGAATGGTTTGAATTGTGCTTGAAGTAATCCCTCACCTTCCTTGCGATAACTGGGTCGATTGTCTTCGGTTTTTTTCCCGCTGCCAGCTCGCCACTGGGTCGGCTTGGTCTCCTTGAACGGTTTTACTACACGGGACACGGCCGAATCGTCAAATTTCTAACTGTTTCGCGATCCACCTGTGGGACTGGCCTGGATTTTCCACGATCGTGCCCTTAGTTTTTTGTCGATGCACTTCTTTCTTGGAAGCCATCTCGATAACCACTTATCGACGGATTGTGACGTAATGTAAATATGTTAACATTACAATCCTAACTAGTTTTACCCAAAATTTCTTCAATTTTTACCCATTCAATAAAAAGTTATAAACCAAAGAAAGTGTTGCATTTATTTCGAGTACAATCTCTTTGTAGCAGCGCCAACCCAAGTGGTGAAATTACCTTGATGCTATTGCAAATTTCTAGCGTACCAAGGAATAGCACCAACAAGACAAGGATACTAATTTATGTACTTTTGTACATTTCTAGAGGGCATCACCCTTTTAGAAAACTAGAAAAATGAGACTAGAGCACGCTCCAAATAAGTATTCTGTATTGACTATGAAAATCTTTATTCGTTTAAAAAGGAAATGAAATTAAAGTAGTTCAGTCAATTTCAATCAGATGTTTGTTTTAATACTGACATCAACCTATTTTAAATTCCTGAGCAAAAACCTTAGAAAATTAATTGTGGTTTCTATGAACTATTATCTAGAGGAATTATAGGTCTGATCCACAGTCTTCGGATTGAATTTCAGTTCTTTTTAGTCGAAGTATTTTGATTCACCAAAATACCACTATTCCTAAAATGAATAGTCCAGGAATATCATTTAAAATTATCGGTACAAACACTTTAAAGTACGGTGGTGACAAGATCTCCGAGATGTGCTGGACACAGGGAATTTCATACAAAACAACTCTACAGAAGTATGAAATTTTTTTTTATGGTTATTTGCGATGGAGACAAGTAACAATCTAAGTCCAGTGAAATTGTTATATAGACTTCGATGAAGCAGTCGTGTGAACTTTCGGTTTCGAAGCATTTTGTTAGTTTATCAGCAGTGAACGTGTTGAAATTTTTTTTTTATTTTTTATGATAAAGCTTTAGTATCGTGCGCATTTAAGGGTTAATTTACGGTTATTTCCCGGTTCTCTCGGTTTTCCTGGTAAATCTTGAACCGTGAACTTCCAGATTCCCATTTTTAGATTTTATAATTTAAAAGATTCAGATTTTTATATAAATGAACTAGTAAAAATATTTCATTTACTTGTCCCTTGAGCTCTCATCAGATCAAATATAGAATTCCCTCCAGAAAGCTAAAGTTTCCACAAATAATATTCGCATTTCCAGTAAGTTTATTTATGGTTTGGTTTTATTGATGAATCAATTATCCAAAAATATCGTACTGCTATTAAGTTCAATTCAAATTAATTTGAAATTCAGCTCTAGATGCTCAAATGATTCTACAGTGATTTGGTAGGAAATTTCCTCATATTTTTTTCCACATCCTTCTCAGCAATGATTCAAATCCTTCTTTTTAAAATTATTCATATTAATATAAGGTCTTCTAATTAACTTGAATTTCAATATCTACGATCTACGATATCTGGTGGATTATGTTTTGCATATACACGCTTAGTGAATCGGTTATAGGAAACAACACCATACAGCATGCAGCAATTCTTGTTCTTTGAACCAGACTCACTTAGTATTTCAGGATGAACCCAATGTGATTACCAGTTCTCTTTATTATTTCCATCAAAAACAATTTTCCAAATGCAACTGGTAGATTGAAACCAATGCCTTCAAGTCTGATATTCATTTTGATGAACCAACTTTCTTGTAGATAGTATTCAAATTCTGAGGCCTCACACATTGAAATCTTAACGACACACATTTAAAACCAAACGACATTAAAATCCTTTGATATCCCTGCCAATGCCGTTTTATCCACGAATGGAGAAACAATCGATTTGAATTGATGCCCTCCTCTCTCAAATTAATGTCCACCCGACCTCCCCCCTCCCTACTTCCCACACAAAGACATTGTCGTCGACCATGAATCGCTTCATCTAGAGTAGAACTCCCTAAGTATGGCCCCCACCGACCCCGCAGTACACCGGAGTCGATGAAAATGATGCAATTTTATGCTGACCAACCACATAATGAGCCACTACAGCACACACATGCTGCCGAATACATGCACTGCTCTGCTGTGGAAGGAGCTACGAATAAGTATTGTTGTAGCTCTCCGAGTGCTGCGGAGAAAATTGGCTCGCCAGAGCAAACAGAAGAAAAAAAAAAGTGACTGTAAGTGACCGAGCGGACGAAGCGACCGAGAAACCGAAGAGAAAACACCAATGTACTACATCACTGAAAATTTGTGAAAACGTATCATTAAAATTGATTTGTAGCGATGAAATAATAATTTAGGAAAGGCCCCAGAAATTATACTCGACTCCTCAGTGAGGTCCAGTGTTGCTGCTGTTGCCTTTTGGGATACGAGCCTGCCTTTGTCCGTTTTTTTTGCACTCTGTCGTGTCCAATAATCCAGCATGTCAGTGGTGGTTTTGTTGGTTTTTCTCCAGATTCTGAATGGTCGTCCACTGTGTACAGGCTGGTCTTGGGTCGGACTGGGACAGGTCGCTCGCTGTTGGTCTGCTATTTGAAGGTGCTTTCACAAATTATGCTGCGTTTTATTGGCGTTTTGGCCTTACGTCTTGGCAGCTTGTTGGTTAAAACTGTCTTTCAGTGCTAATTTCTTTGATAGGTTACTTTTCCGAGGGGGCGAAGAAGTATTGGATTTTCGGTGCAGATTGTATTGTATCAATGGGCAGGCTGGAGCTGCTAGGTGATTTGGTGACCATAAATTTGACGATAACTAGCCATATAATTATTACCTTTTGGACGGAGGCACCAGTTGATGACGTCCTAGTTCGATGGAAGTTTGTATGTTTAAGAGCCCTTTCGAATGGGCGACAGGAAATAGGCTGCCAAAGAGCATCGAAAATGACAGAGTGGGTGCTGATGACCAACAACAACATCAACTGGGAGATGATTATTATCGACTGTTAGAGGCAGACCCGAAAAACAGTTTGGTCGTTTTACTTCCGCCTCAATTTCATCATCATCATCGTGCCATGCTTCATGTTTCTCCCATTTCTTCTCCTGTCCACAGACGAATGTTTCCCTCGATGCGTCTCACCGTGGACGGATTGGACGCGGACACCAATTACTGCGTGCTGCTTGAGATGATGCCCATCAGCGACTGTCGGTTCAAGTTTAGCGGATCCCAGTGGGTTCCGGCGGGTGGCGCCGAGCCTCAGAGCCCACAACGGTTTTGCCTCCATCCGGACAGTCCCGCCCTCGGGACACACTGGGCCTCCCAGCCAATTGTGTTCAACAAGGTGAAGCTGACCAATAATACTCTGGACAACAATGGACATGTAAGTTGCGATGAAATGGAGTGATTGTTTTTCCGTATCCGGCGAATGTGTTGGTTACGCTGTATGTTATTAATCGCACTCATAAGATCGGGAATATATGGGCCGTGATTATCACGTTTGATAAATGATTAGAGTTTTAAAATCCATTGTTTTCTACTTTCTACAGGTTGTGCTGACCAGCATGCATAAATACCAGCCGCGGATACACATCATCCGAACGGCGGATCCATCGCAGATTCCGTGGGCTGCCCAGCAGGCGTTCATGTTTCCTGAGACGGAGTTTGTTGCTGTTACTGCCTATCAGGTAAGACCATGCTTCTAGCGCTATATTTTGGGACATTCATTTCAGCTTTTGGCATGAATGTTCAAATGTATAGTTCATTTTTTAAGGAGTTCACAATTCAATACTTCATGGATTGTGTTAACCCCTGCAGGCCAAGGGGTCATATATGAAACCAAAAGGAAAATGGCTGTATAAAATCACAGCCTGAATAAAAACGTACACTGTTTTCGCCAATTTTGTTCTACATCATTTTTTCTATCGAAGAAAAATAAAAACATATGAGTTTAAGGGCTAATTGACGACCTAAAACATCCCCAATATGAAGAAGATCAGAAAGAAAAAATAAATGCCTCATTATTGGTGAAAGGCGTTTTTTTAGAATATGGTACATATACATACGTATTATTAAATCTTCGTTGATAAACTTAGAACATTCTTGTATATTTCTGGGATGTTCTAGGTTATTCAAATTGGACTTGAGCTCAGAATTTCAGATCTACAGTTGTAAAGGTAGCTTTTAGGGCTATATAAGTTAACGATATGTATTCAAACATATTGAATGAATCTTTTGGAAGGCCAATAGTCATTATTGGATAATTTTGTGATATTCTAGGTCATTCAAAGTGTACTTGCGTTCAGAACTTAAGATCTACAGTAGTAATTATAGCCTTTTGAGCTATACAAAGTTACGCTACGTACACACTTACAAATTATACACGGGCGGCTCGGTTAAACATTTAGCTGAATTCACTCGGCGTTTTCAAATTTAACTGATAACTCAGCAAAAAATCGAACGATGCCGAGTCTCAGCATCACTTGAAACTAAAATATCGGGTAACTTCATTATTAAACCGAACCAAACTTCAACCGACCTCAGCTGCCTATCATGCCAAAATATCGGTTTAGCAGTGTTGTAAGCCGATCTGTCAACCGCCATGCGACATATTGTTTTCATTATGGAGTAGTCGTATGTTGTTAGTGGATCGGCGAAAAAACGGTGTATAAACGGTGAAAATGGAACAACTTCTCGATAACATGCAGCATAAGGATGTGGGACTGCACGACATTTTTAGCCAGTACAAATTAATTTACTTATCTGTTCCATTTTAGCTTGAAAAGTCGAGCATAATATGTTTCGTCTGTCGAGAAGTAGTTGGAGGCTATGTGGAAAATTCGATGCTGATGAATCTGTTTACCCTGCTGAATTGCAAGCACCAGTTGTGGAACAGATGAAAGAAGAAACAGTCTCTCTTGACGAAATTAAAAGATGTATTTCACTAGGAATTGACGGCGGATGTGTCAAGTCCTGGTTAACCTGATCCGCCCATCTAGCTCGCTGTGCTCCATGCCTTCTTGTACCAGCCGGATTCGACGCAAACACCATCTTTGCAGAATATTGCCTACAGGCATGAAATATTCAATATTTTGATGAAAATCTAATTCAAAATTTCGAATATTTACACACAATTTAACCGAAATCTCGGTTAACCTCATTTCAGTTCGTTTCGAATTTTAACCGATATATCATTTGCTCATGCCGAGATTACCAGCTAACTATATGAGTTTTCAGTTTGACCCAAACCGAGATTATCGGTTAACATAAAAAAGCCGAGATCGAAACCGAAAGGTCGGCTGTGCGGATCTCGGTTTTTATGGTTTTTTTCCCCTGCCCCCCCCCTTTTCCTACCATTTTATTTTTTTTTTTTAAATAATAAAAATTTTATACGCAAGCAACAATTAATTAATTATTACACACATAAAAAAAAATTTTTAAAAAAATTTTTTGTATTTTTTCCCGCAAAATTTCCCAACTTTTTTTATAAACCCACAAAAACTCCAGGGATATGGATTTAATGTCGGTCTATAAGCACCAAATTGGGTCTATTCATGGATGCAACTTCGTCCCATTCGATGGATTTATTACTAAATGCAGTATTTGTACGGTTTTGTTTTTCTAATTTTATGAATTAAGGCATTGTCAGCTGTATTCGCTTTACTTATGACAAAATTTCACAAAACAAACTAAAATAAAACTGCTTCGAAACACTTAAGTGATGTTCACATATGATTTATCAGCCATTCAATAATGAAACCATTATAATTCACTATACAATGCTTTTGTTCCTTCGGTTTGTTTTTGAATGAGCCACTTGGATATTAACAACCTCTAACTCAGGCATTTCCACTTAAAATTTTACCAACAACAACCTTTTTACTACGTTATTGTTACAACAGTCCATAGTTGGGAACATACAAAAAAATATGTCCCCAACATTGGGTCTACGATTTTCTTGTAAAGTAATTGTTATTTTAGCTACGTGAACACTTAGTTTGTAGCGTGTAACTATTTTCTGTAAATTCAGACTGCATTACTCGCTTTATCGATTCAATTAAGCCAAATTTAGATCACTTGAAGATCGTGTAGATCATCTGTTCAGCTTAACCAGTGAAATGGCCCAAATGTTCAAGAAATCGAAAATTACGCGGAAGTGAACAACTATAAGTTGATTAATATTGTCTCAATTGCTTCGGATTACATCGGTCATCCTAATAGCGACATGATTTTGTTGATTATCGCTAAAATAATGACATAGTTGGTACATGAAGGTGATAGGCTAACATTACATCCCGTTACTCTAAATTATTTATTTGTACAGGCTCTATCGAATCAACTTTACAGACCCAAGTTTTCATATTTATATACATCAGTTATCTTAAAACTAAAGTTGGGGGATAGAACCGATTACTCGCGGCCGTCTTGAGGTTAATAGGAATAACAATTTAACGGATGGGGAGATTGGAGGAAATTGGAGGATTGGTTTAACGAACACATTTATTTTAAATTCTAAATTGTCTCAAAACTTATAACTATACAACTTTTGTTTTTCTTTTGACTTGATCATTTTTGCGAAAGAAAAAAGAACACACAAACAGAGATAACGAAAAATCAATAGTAAACATACAGGTTAAACAAACTACAATCTAAGGCTAATTCTACTCAAAAACACATAAATGAGTTTCATAAACTCCAGATCACGTACAGCCAAATTATCTCAAACCGGTACATTAGGTTGTCTACCTCGAGCCCGAAGGGAATCACAAAGCTCAGGTCTGACTCCACGATGCTCAGCACATGACCAAATAATGTGATCTGCGTCCTGGTAACCTTGTCCACATTCACAGAGATTGCTGTCGCTCAGCCCAACACGATTTAAATGAGCGTTCAAAGAATAATGATTGGGCATTAGGCGGGACATAACACGAACGAAGTTTCGACCCACATCCATCCCGGCAAACCAAGATTTCTTCAACACCTTCGGGATGATAGAATGTTGTCATCGCCCCAAATCTCCTTTAGTCCATTTAAGCTGCCAGCTGACGAGTGACTGTTGACGAAAAATAGGAAAAAATTCATTGAAGGCGATTTGTCTATAATAAATATTGCCTTGTATAGCGCTCACTCTTGCAAGGTAGTCCGCTTTCTCATTGCCCAAAATTGAACAATGAGAAGAAACCCATACAACGGTGATGATAAAATAACGCGAAGATAAAGCACTTAGAAGCTCCTGTATTTTCATGAGGAAATACGAGGAGTGCTTTACCGGCCTCAATGAGCGAATAGCCTCTATAGAACTGAGACTATCCGTGAAGATGAAGTACTGATCCGGTGTTAGTGAGGCAACAATTTCTAGCGTAAAGTGTATTGCCGCTAATTCAGCGACATATACGGAACAAGGAGCTTGAAGTTTACGATTGGCGCTATAAATTGCATTGTATATACCAAAGCCTGCTGACTCCTCTATCAATGATCCGTCAGTGAAACACGTTTTAGTGGAATCAATTTGGCCCAACTTTGCAGCAAATATTCTCAGAGCGATCGTAGGACGATGATGCTCTGGGATTTCATGAAGCTCCTGCTTCATGGATAAATCAAAATGAATCGAACTGCTAAAGTCGGAGAAGCAAACAGGACTGGAAATAATCGACGAAGGGCTGACATCCTGTGTTATGTACAAATGGTACAAATTCATGAAGCGAATTTGAGGATTCAACTCAAGGAGCTTCTCAAAGTTTTCGATTACCTGAGGGTTCATAACTTCACACCTGGTGAGAAGCCGGAGTCTCGGTTTCAGAAAGCATATAATTCTCAATGTGTATTCAACCGTATTTAGTGAATATTTTCGAACGTAAAAATAAACATTATGAGATAAATTGGGATGATCTTGGTCATCCAAAATGTCCTTGAGGTCATAACATAAGATCTACAGATGTAACAGTAGGTTTTTCAAGTATGCAAAGGGGCAACATTTATTTAACAATTGAATAGTGTGGAAGGTCAACATACATAATGTGATAATATTGGGATATTCTAGGTCATGCAAACTGTCCTTAAGTTCAAAATTTAGATCCCCAGTTGTACTAGTAGTTTTAAAGGGCTATTTACGGTTACGATATGTAGTCAAATATATTCAATGAATATTTTGGAAGGTCAACAGTCATTATTATAACTTTGTAATCCTCTAGCTAGTCTTAATTGTCCTGGAACTAAGAACATGAAATCTACGGTTTCAACTGTAGCTTTCTGAGCTATTCAAAGCTACGTCACAAATTCAAGCATACGGAGTGAATATTTTCGAACGTAAAAATACATAAGAAAAAAATCTAGGGATGGGTTAGGTCATCCAACCTTTCCTGGCGTTCAGAAATTAAGATTTACAGTTGTAACAGTAATTTTCAGGCAATATAAAGTTACAATTAATATTAAAAAAAGTCAACAAACATTATAAAGTAAAATGACATGTTCTAGGTCATCCAAAGTTTCCTTAAGATAAGAACATAAGACCTTCAATATGTTTGAATTCATATCATAACTTTGTATAGTAATAAATATAATAACTTTGTACAGTGGATAAAGCTACTGTTACAACAGTAGATCTTATGTTTTGAACTTCAGGACAGTTTGTTTGGCATAGAATATCCCAAGATTATCTCACAATGTCTGTCGGTCTTTCAGGACATTAATTTAATAAGGAATGTATCGAAAATAAACTGTCCACGCACATTTGCTTTGCACGCGTGTATTTGTGATGGTTTCAGTGTGTTCATCATAGCATGATGGGCGTTTGACTGTCATCTTTCGTTTGTTTACTTGTTTGCACGGTTTAAATTCATTGTTTTCAAAATTTCGCGCATTGAAAAAGACGTGAAAATGAAGGCTTTGGGCACATGGCTACGGGAAAAGGGTGTAACTATCAGACAATTGGCAAAGCGCTTTGGAATTCATCACGCGAGTGTAAAATCCATCATAACCAAGTTTGGGGAACAATGGTTTTTGGATGAACTGCCAGGAACAGGCAGAAAACTCGGATCTTCCAACCATAAACTGGATCAGAAAGTGGTAGCTCTAATTCGGAAGCACAAATCAATGTCGATACGTGATTTGGCCAATAATGCGGGAACCAGCGTCGGAATGATTCCACGTATCAAAAAATGGAACAACCTGAAGACCTACAAGAAGTAGAAAATCACCAAACAAAGTGCAGAACAGAAGCAACGCGCAACAATAAGAGCCCGGAAATTGTATCTGCGAGTTTTGCTGCGAACGGATGCATGTATTTTGATGGACGACGAGACCTATGTCTGAGAGGACTAAACAACCATTCCATGACCACAATATTACACTGCCGTTGTAGGGGAGGATGTAAGTGATGCAGGCAGGTCGATTCAAGTGGAGAAGTTTTGTCGAAAAGGGCTGGCATGGCAAGCAATTTGTTTCTGCGATATTTTTTACACTACCGATTCATGCGGAAATCTATCGATCTGAGTTTCTGCAGAAGATGTTGCTGCCTTTATATCAGCAGCATAGTACCTCTGCACTATTTTGGCCGGATTTAGCGTCGGCGCATTACGCCTAAACAACTCTCAATTGGCTCACGGAAAAGGGTATATATTTCTTTGAGAAAGACATCAATCCGCCAAATTGTCCTCAGCATTGGTCCATCGAACGCTATTGGTCGATTGTAAAAAGGGTCTTCAAAAAGACTGGTAAAGCAGCTGAGAATATGCAGGAGGGCTAAGTCATCCAAAAATTTTGATGAAACACTTGTCCGGAACTTGATGAAAAGTGTTCGATCGAAATTCGTAAATTCATGAAAGAATAATATTCATTTCTACCGGTCTTCACAATGATAGAGTTCAATCCAGTACAATAAAGAATCATTCATTTGTTTGAATAAAACATCTTTTTTTATATGATTTGAAAAAAAATATGTGGATAGCTTATTTTCGATACAGTCCTTATGATTGAATACATATCGTTGCTTTGTTAAGCGGATAAAACTTCTGACACAACAGTAGATCCTAAGTTTTGAACTCCAGGACTGTTTGGATGACATAGAATATCCTAAGATTATCTCATAATGTATGTTGGTCTTCCAGGACATTGATTGAATATGTTTGAATACATTTCGTAACTTTGTATTGTGAATAAAGCTACTGTTACAACAGCAGATCTTAAGTTCTGAACTCCAGGACAGTTTGGACGACTTATCACATCTCAAAAAAATATTTCCTGCTTTTATCAATCATTTCTATGTTATTGAGCACCAAATCAATAAGCGCACACAAAATTGTTGGGCCTTAAAGGGTTAAATGGAGCGAATTTTTGCGTTACGAATGCTATACATTTTAACTATATTCTGTCTTGTAAATAATTTGATAAGATGCCATACGCTTTGATGCACTCTTCGTAATCAGTGAGGTGATCAATATGTATATAAGTCATGTATGTCCCATCTGCTTGCACTTTTGGCAGATTATGTTACGAACATCCGTACAGGTAGTCGCATTTTTCTCCGGGACGCAATTCATCCCAAACATCAAACGAGTGAACCTAAACATGCCGTGTTCAGACAGAAAGGTGGTCAAGTCACGCGATTCTTTAGAAGCTCTAGATGATAGAAGGCGTTCGTCAAATCAAGCTTCGAAAAGAACTTTGCCCCATGAAGTTTGATCCTCATTTCATCCAACAACGGCAGTCGATAATATCCACGCTCGATTGCCCGATTCGTTGATCGCATGTTGGAAACTAAACGGAAGTCGTCATTGCCCATGGTAACCGCGGACATACCGCTAATCCAGAGGCGAATGTCACTCGTTCAATGATTCCTTGAGCTTTCATATTCTGAAGTCTTATTCGCGCACTTTTTCTGTAGGCCGCCGGCACGTTGTAATATGCGTTTCTAATCGGTGGTTTGGATTTGTCAACGCTCACATTTTACAACAACACCCGGTACCTTCGGAAATATTCCATTCTCTTCCGGTATTTTACAGGCGTTGACGGACACACAAAAAAAAACGGTCCTCCAGTCGGATACAGAATTGTATCCGGTATTGTATGGTTTTCTTGAATCGCTTCCAGAACATATTCGTGGTCACCCATGCCAGGACCAAGAATTAATCATGATCCCGAGCCGCTTACCAAACAAAATTGCGACCATCCGTAGCCGCTGCCAAAACAAACCGGCGGTCATCCCCAGCCGCATTCAAGAAACAATCGCGTTCATCCGGAGCTGCCTTCAAAACAAAATCGCGGTCATCCCGAGTCACTTCCAAAACAAACCTGTGGTCATCCTGATCTGCATTCAAGAAACAATCGCGGTCATCCCGAGCTTTTTTCCAAAACAAACCTGCGGTCATCCCGGGTTGCATTCAAAAATCAATCGCGGTCATTCGGAGCCGCTTCCAAAACAAAATCACGGTCATCCCGAGCCGCATTCAAGAAACAATCGCGGTCATCCCGAGCCGCAACCAGAAATATAAACTGTGGACATCCTGGCACACGTCAGAGGCAGCGCTTCCTCTGCCATATTACCATTTATCTCAAGAGGATCACTGTGTCCACTATCTTCCTATTGCGCAATTTTGAAATTAAAGCTACGATGCTTGGAAACCATGTTTTCGGGGTTTTCACGACTTTCCACATTCGTTTCATAAAACTTCTTTTTCTGCACAAATTTCTGAAAATTTCTTCAATGCGGTGGGTGATTCCCCAGGACAAATTAGATAGTTTAATATGATTCAGTTTTCTACTGAAAATTCAGCAAGCTGGCCAGATCGCCAATGTGAATATCCCGGAACTGAACAATCACCCAACGCGCTGCACTATATTTTAAGACGATCTTACCTCGTTCACTGCAAGACACGAAAAGGGAAGATGCTTGGTCATGAATCATCGACTACTGCGATAGTGCTGTGCCTAGTGTGTGGGTACTAGGTAGATTATATTTAAGGGGCATAACGGGTGTTACTGGCAGTGTTGGCTATCTATCTTCATTGTCCCACACAGGCTGCACTAGAGGAGGTCTCACGAAACGAGTCTGAAGGGGTAATTTTTTTTTTACCCTTACTGATCGATACTGTGCCTAGTCTTTGCACATCCAGTATCTTAATTGCAAGAAGCAGATGGTTTTTGAACGACCAACCACCTGCTTCTGCAGGATCTCGGTGGTCAAACTCGCTTCGTTGACCACACTTTCTATCTCGATACCTCTAGCTGGGATATACACTATATACACTCTATAGAACTGAGAAACAGCAACCTCGTTCGATTGTTTAAGGTTGCATCCAACGAACCTGAGTTTATAGGGTTTCACTGTAATTATTTCCGTAATTTCCGAGAATCTTTTGTTTTCAGAACATCAGTTATCTCGTATTGGGCCGAAAATTAACAACCCATTGACCGGCTGAAAAGGCTCGCAATCTAGGGTTCTTACCTATCACTCAACCATTGTGTTGCGAAGGTGATTCATCTTCTGAAAAATCGTCCATGTCATAAAAATTACTCCTTTGACACAGACGGCTTTGTCTTTTATGTGGGAGTCAAAAACGCTCGACTAATAAGACAACTATAAAAACACAGGTACAATACACAAAACTAAAGCTAAACACAAAAAACAAAATATTGGTCTACTGCTATTGGGCGACGTTCGTTTGTAGGCGCCTACACTAGTGATGAGTGGAGCGCAGCGAGGGTGGTGCGTTGAACGGTGCTAGTAGCCGATAAAAATTGCTTGTTAACTGCCAATTTTTATTGTAAACGTTTAGTTTGCGCTGCAAAATTTGCACTATCTCTTCTTCAGATAAAAAAAATCAATTTACAACAGCGAATGATACTTAAATAATTATGAGGAAAAGGAAACGAGCTTCACCGTTTGCTTATGCACAGGGAAATTATTTTTAGCCATTTGATCAAAATAAGATTTAGCCCTTTTTGTTGTAACGACGCCATTCTCCAAGACTGCAAGTTCAAAATAAACAACATTTACTAAGGTCTATTGAGCTTCATGGTATACAAGGATAAATCAGTTCACCAACAGGATCAAAAGTTGCACTGGAAAATCGACGTTCTAAATGTTGTTGATGGAATGATTTCTCCTAGGCACAGATACCAAACATTTCCATACGTCAATATGATGACGAGTTCATTGCCCAGTGAACAAGCGAACGGAACAGTTCGTTCGGTCAGCTTTCCGTTGCTTTGGAAGCTTTTCACAAGTTGTTTCAAGCCTTCAGCGCTATTTTTTTTCTGAGTCGCGAGTGAAATTGAGTCTTAGTTTTCTGAAGTAGAAAACGTTGAGTGTTAAACAGTGCAACAACGTCATTAATTGCAATTAGCGATATTGCCACGACCTAAAAGCCATATTGCTCCGCATCTATACGGCACGCACACCAGCAGTCCATCGTGTGTAGCGTGCAGTCGATCATCTGCTAACCACCACCGATCAGCAACATCATCATCGTCATCATTATCATCATCGTTCAGCTCAACGTCTAGCCGGCACACGCGGCCACGGATCGTCGTTCGACAGCAGCACATTCGTCGCCCGGCTGCTGCAGATCAGTGATATATATAAGATAAGCTTTTGTTCTCTTTCTTCTGAATATATTGTTTTGTATTGTGTGGAGAGTGAGTGAGAGTGAGTGAGAGTGTGTGAGAGCGTGTGAGAGAGTGTGCTTAGGTTTAGTTTGTTGTGTGCTTAGGTTTAGTTTGTTTATCTGTGATTGATTGTAGATAATTGCGTTAGTGGTTGAGCATCATAAGCTCCCACGGGTGCGACATGGATGCTTTGTCGGAAGATGATTCATCCATGCCGCCAAATGATGGGGTAGCTCTTAAAGTTACCCGATCGCGTGCTTATCCAGATAGTTCAGCTGGTCCTTGGGTTGTCTATTTTCGGCCCAAAACGAAACCTCTCAATATTTACCAGATTTCAAACGATCTGACGAAACGATTCTCGGCCGTGACCGAGATAATTAAGGTGAGACCCAATAAATTAAAAGTTGTTGTGTCCAACCTTAAACAAGCTAACGAAATTGCTGTCTCTCAGTTTTTTACACTGGAATATTTAGTGTACATCCCAGCTCGAGGTATTGAGATTGAAGGGGTGGTCACCGAAGCGAGCTTGACCCCTGAGATCCTGTTGAAGCAGGGGGTTGGTCGCTTTAAGAACCCTCTGCTTCCTTCAGTCAAGATACTGGATGTGCAAAAACTAGGCACAGTATCGATCAGTGAGGGTAAAAAGAAATTTACCAACTCAGACTCGTTTCGTGTGACCTTCTCTGGTTCAGCCCTCCCTCAATACGTCGAGTTGGGAAAACTTCGACTACCTGTGCGGTTGTTTGTACCTCGGGTCATGATCTGCCAAAAATGCAAGCAGATGGGACATACGACCTCTTATTGCGGCAATAAGGCACGCTGCTCCAACTGCGGGGAGAAACATGAGGATGGCGCCTGTGCAGACAGCACACCAAAATGCGCTTTCTGTAAGGGAACTCCTCCTCATGCTCTCTCTTCGTGCCCGGCGTACAAACAACACGGGGAAAAAATAGAACGCTCGCTAAAACAGCGTTCCAGGCAATCTTTCGCCGAAATGGTGAAAAAGGCCTCCCCATCACCCAATGCCAATACAAATCCCTTTGCTCCTCTGTCAGATGACGAGTCTGACTTTGATTCGGCTGAAGAGGGAACATCGTTCACTTTTCCGGAAGGTGCTTCAAGGAAGCGAAGACGCGTCCGCCCACGGAAAGTTGCTGAAAAGAAGCCCGAGACCAGCATGCCTACTTCAAAAAAAGGTGGGAAAAAGGAAAATCCAATTCCTCCTGGTTTTCGTAGTACTAACTACACCCAGGACTTTCCATCTCTCCCGGGGACATCCAAAAGCCCTGATGCCCCGCTTTTAAGAACAGAAGCCCCCCTCCTCAAGCGGGCTGTTATCATTTGATAACATTGTCGAAGGTATCTTCAAGTACCTTGAAATTTCTGACCCTCTCAAAAGCATTGTATTGGCAATGCTTCCCACAGTGAAGACTTTCTTGAAGCAATTGACAATTAAGTGGCCCCTCCTTGCAGCTATCATTTCCTTCGATGGATAATTTTCCAAATGAGGTCGGGGATTTGATCACTGTTCTGCAGTGGAATTGTCGAAGTTTTGTTCCTAAATTGGAATCTTTCAAATTTTTGGCTCACAATACCGGTTGTGATGCATTTGCTATTTGTGAAACATGGCTCTCTCCCGAAGTCGATCTTCCGTTTCATGATTTCAATGTTATTCGTCTTGATCGTGATCATTCACGTGGAGGAGGAGTACTTTTGGGGATCAAAAAGTGCTACTCCTTCTATAGAGTGAATTTTCCTCCTATTCCAGGTATTGAAGTTGTCGCATGTCAGGCTGTTATTAAAAATAAAAGCCTTTGCATTGCTTCCGTTTATATTCCTCCTAGAGCCTCAATAAACCGAAAACAACTTTCAGATATTTGTTCGGTTCTTCCTGCTCCGCGGTTGATCATGGGAGATTTTAACTCTCACGGTACAGGCTGGGGAGAACTGTACGACGACAACCGGTCTTCCTTATTATATGACCTCTGTGACAACTTCAATATGACAGTTCTTAACAATGGAGAAGTAACACGTTTGGCTGGAACATCCTCAGTTGGCAGTAGATTAGACCTCACACTTTGTTCGAATTCATTATCGTTGGATTGCACATGGAATGTGATTCAAGATCCCCACGGTAGTGATCACTTGCCCATAAAAATTTCGGTTGCCACCGGGTTCGATCCGTCGAAATCTGTCAACGTCACGTATGATCTTACCCGTCACATCGATTGGACAAAGTTCAGGACAGTAGTAGATGAAGCCGTAACGACGGTAGATAGGCTTTCACCGCTAGACGAATATAACTTCCTCTCCAACCTGATCTTAGACAGCGCGCTTCAAGCTCAAACTCGA
>JAHHFK020004026.1:0-37108 GCA_024533555.2 Aedes koreicus | reverse complement strand
GGTGAAAGTAAACAATCACTCACTCGCATTCGGGAGTTCAAAGGCTCACCATTTTACATCATGTTGGAGAAGCAGGCGTTGCATATCTTCGCTGCATCGTTTAGCTCTCGAAACAACAACAACAACAACAACAAAAACAACAAATGCTTTTTGGAGAGTGCAGAAATAAAACACATTAAGCCGAATGGTCCCGAGAGCTTGTGACTAGGCTGCAAGCTGCACTTGAGAGCTTTGATGTGGGCCAGCAGCTAAAAGGTTTCGTTTTGGCACTGACGTCAATTTTTGTGCAGCATTTTAACTTCCGCTTTCCAGGGTGACTGCAGTTGATATAGCGGCCTCGTAGACTGTAACGACAAAGTTCAGTTTCAGATCTTTTTGAGTTTGATTTTTTTTCGGATTCCCTGTGCATTGCTTCTTACAATTAGCAAAAGCGTCTTGTGATCAAAATTTCAACCTGTGCATTATGTTTAATCTTTAAAAAGACGGAACAAAGTTAAATAAATATAAGGGTCATTCCATTCGAAGTGACCGAGAAAAGTGCAAACGTGTATTCGAATTTCACCGATTTGCATCAGACTTGGCGGATTTCATCAACTAACACCCATATGTAAAAATCACAGTTATTGTGCCGATCACCCCTCGAAAAATGGGACCAACCTCTATTTTCGATTTGTTGGAAAAATGCTTTTTTTTCAATTACTTGCATCCCAAAACCATCATGAAAATAGTTTGTTGAATTTTTGGGCGGCAGTGTTGCCAAACAAGCTTCCGTCAAATAAGTATCATTTAATTTGAAAAATTCCAATTGTGTCCCTCACACTGTTTTAGAAATTGCGTAGAGCTTCAAGCTATTCTGAACCGTTCCCGAGATACAGCACTTTTGTTGCGTAGCACAGAGAAGTAAGCCGTGAGATTTGTAAAAATTAGAGTAGACAAATAAAATAATTCATTCTATTTCTTTAACATGATACGGGCAAGTCGATTTTTCAATTCGCTTGGCTCAATGGGTTATGGGCCTATTCATTGTTCAGAAGATTAGTTCAAGATCGTTTTTTCGTCAAGCATCCAAGATGACATCAAGCTCCACCGGAATATTAAGCAAGTCTCCCCTGGATGCGAGCATCTTACGGGAACAGAAAACTTCTTTTTTTTAATTAATTTATCTATTGACGAATTTCATGCCAACTCGTCTTCGTGATTGGCAGCACCCTCTCAGAATCCAATGAAACTTTGTGGGTGGGTAGACTATGTCTTTTCAAGAAACTTTGCATACTTTGTTTTTTCAAAATTTATCTAGACTACCATTTCAAAAGGGCTTAAGTATTTTGATCGATTTTTTTTAAATCAACATAACTCAAAAAGGAAAAGACTTACAAAAAAGTAATGTATGGGTGACTTTTATATAATCGTCCTAACTTTTATGAAAAAAAAATGTAAAAATTGTTAAATCGATTCTTACACGCTAAAAAAATATATTTTAAAATATAAAGTCAATTTGCAAAATATGGAATTGGACGACATTTTTTTTAATATAGGCGATAAAATTGTCTAAAAGTTCGCCATACATTGCAAGATGGGAACCTTAAGGAAAAAAAAATTCTAACAAAAAAATTTTCATGTCCAATTTTTACTTATAATTCGCGCCTACTCGTCTTATAATTTGGTCGTAAAACCTCACAGAAGCCAATTAAATTTAATTTTAATGACAATTTGGATTTTTTAAGGGTCTTTGAATGTTTGAAAAATACTAGGCTACTATTTGGAAAGGGCTCATTTTTAAATTATTAATAATTCTAAATTTTTGTGATAATACATCAATTAAATCTTGGTTTATCCTGTTTATTACCAAACCTTTGAAGTATATTACAAGAAGGACAATAAATTGGAAAACAAAAGATTTATCATATTAGGTGCGCAATTAAGTTCTCGCTGTCTTTTGGTGAAAAAGGAACTTTATTTTGAAAACAAAGGTTACAAACGAATTATTCAAAGTATTGCCCATCACTAGCTACGACTTTTTCCCATCTTTCTGGTAGAACGTGAATACCATTTCGATAGAACTGTTCGTCTTTTGATGCTATCCAAGAATCAAGCCATTTTGAGATATCATATGAGTGGAATTGCTGACCAGTGAGACCATGTGCCATCGAACGGAACAAGTAATAATCGGACGGTGCAATATCAGGAGAATATGGCGGGTGGGGTAGGTCTTCCCATTTGAGCGTTTCCAAGTAGGTTTTCACGGGTTTAGCAACGTGAGGTCGAGCGTTGTCATGCTGAAGAATCACTTTTTCGTGTCTGTGCTCGTATTGTGGCCGTTTTTCGTGCAGTGCTCGGCTCAATCGCACCAATTGAGTTCGATACCGTTCCCCGGTAATAGTTTCGTTTGGTTTCAACAGCTCATAATAAATAACACCAACTTGGTCCCACCAAATACACAGCATAACCTTCGCAGCGTGAATATTCGGCCTAGGCGACGATGTTGAAGCATGCCCGGGCAGTCCCCATGAATGTTTCCGTTTTGGGTTACTGTAATGAATCGATTTTTCGTCACCCGTCACAATGCGATGTAGAAAAATCCTCCTTTTTTGCCGCTGGAGCAGTTGTTCACAGACGAAAAAACGACGCTCAACATCTCTTGGCTTCAAATCGTAAGGAACCCAAGTTCCTTGCTTTTGAATCATTCCCAACGCATGCAATCGCTTAGAAACGGCTTGCCGGGAAACTCCTAATCCTGAACCAAGCTCTTCTTGCGTTTGACACGGATCCTCATCGAGCAATGCCTCCAATTCAGAGTCTTTGAAGTTTTTTGGCCTTCCTTCACGCGGACGATCATCAACACTGAAATCACCGTTTTTGAAACGACGCAACCAATCACGACACGTTGTTTCACTCAGAGCAGCATCACCGTAAACTTTTTGGAGCTCTCGATGTGCTTCAGCCGCCGTTTTCTTCGAATGAAAGAAGAAAATCAACACTTCCCGCAAATGACGATTATTTGGCACGAAATCAAACATCTTCAAACAACCAAAATATATAACACTAAACCAAAATCACTGATTTGGCAAAGCGGTTTGTTTACCATATGTCTGAGCTTGGTTTATGACGCTTGAGATGTATAACATTCGACCAGCACTTACTACTGGCGCCATCTATTGCTAAACAGCGGGAACTTAGTTGCGCACCTAATAAACCACAAAAAAAATGAAAAAGATTTTGTGAAAAAAGATATAACCACTAGACAACCTCCACCAAAACAAATACCTTCCCCTAAAACCAGCATCTGGAAAAAAAACCCCCACCGTCCAAACTTAATTTGATACCCCGGATGGGTTGCCGCCGTCGGTGGTGTAGTTGTAGGCGTGACTGCTACTTGGCACCCCAGTGGGTCTGGGTTCAATCCCAGTCGACGTCGGTGGTTTTTCTGAGGCGAAAAAATCTTATCACCTTCGGAAGGGAAGTAAAGCCGTTGGTCCCGGCTCATATTCATGAGTCGATAGGTAGGGTCCAGGTGGTGGAGTCGTCTTCCTGGCGACGGTGATTGTCACCATGTGAGGAAATAGGCCGACGTAAAATAAAAAAAAAATCGAGGATGGTTTTTGTTGTTTTGCTTTGTTCGATTCTCTGCTTTTCTGATTCATTTAGCAGTAAATAATATTGAAGAAAAAAGTTCTGGTGTTGCAGGAAATTTTGTTTGATAGCAAAATATCCAAAACAAATTGTGTTTTCTTTAGCGAATTATGCTCCAAATTATATGCGCATTTATTTTTATGGTGAACATTGGCCGAAAATTAATGCGCCTTGGAAATTATGCGAATTTACAACAACATAAACCAAATTAAAACAAATATATTCGTTAAATTAATCATGAATTTCCTAAAAATTTACGGAATTGGATAAGGTTATCTAAGAGAATTCCGAAATTAGTCTCCGATCTGCAGTTTATTTGCATATCATTGAAAATTTGATGCATTTATTTTTCCACATGTTAATTATTTCTTATATTTCAATATGGCTATTGGAAAAAAAATCACAGTTTTGCCATAAAGCCTAATTTTCTTCGCAATGACTATTATAAAACTATTTGGCCTTATGGTGGCTTCCTTCAATGCCAATTTGCCGTGCATTTACTGGAGGCAAAATGGTTTTAAAATGCTTTTTCAGCTGACCATAATAAGATAATATCAATGAGTCCTCAAACGGCATTTCAATACAGCATGTTACGAGTTCATAAAGTCGAAATAAAACCTTCGATAGGAGTAAAAGGAATTTGAGAAACAAGGTTTTAAGATCGTTGTAAACAAGCTGTGTAGGTTCTCATAAACCTGACTAAAATATGAATACTATTGGCACCTCTTGGTGCCATAATAAAACCAAATTGATTTCAAGTGGCTTTCATAAAACTTTAATAATACCTTATAAAACAGGATGGTGTTAGCAATGTTACTTGGGAAGTGCTCTCAAAAAACGCGGAGCGAACCAGGTATTGTTATCCTATCTGTCTCCTGAATTATATGAACTATATTATATGATCACAGCACGTATCAAGGTGAATCCTGATCCATCGAGCCCTACCCTACTAACATAGGAAAACTTCCTTCCTGTGACCTTTGTGGAGATGCTGGGGTTAACACGGTCCCTAAACAGCAAAGGTCATACTAATTTTCCTTCCCTATTCCCACCTGATTGCAAGGACGTGGCCGGCGTGATTATTAAAGAAATTGAGTCATTGAAACATGTACAGTGAGAATGGTCGGTTACTCCCAGCCCCATTCAGTTGATGCATTGTGCAATTTCACTGATTCTGATCTATCACGGAGTAGCAACCATTGATACGTGCAGTCAGTCAAGATAAGCTAAGCTAAGCTGTATGTAGTTTATTAAAATGAACAAGTTTATTTCGTATACTTAATTTCAATAAATTTGATTTATTCAATGTTAAAAGTGTATTAAGTTTAAGTTTCCAAGGAGGAAGAGCTGCCGAACCAAAAGATCTCTGCTTCTTTGGACCCTGGCTTGCTTTTGACGCTCCGTCAACCCCTGAGCCCGTTGTTTCTTGTACGGCTTGCATTCCAGATCATGTCTGAGGAGCCTGTTCATTGAGGCAGGGGACATTTAAAATCTTTTGCTCAATTTACGGCCGGATTACGTATTATTCGCTCCCGCACACATTTGATCTTTTTTCTTCGTTTTGACAGTTCATCTGACACCTCCTTTGTGTTGAATATGAACATTTCCAGTTTCCTTGAACTGTGTCAAGGTACGAAAAACAAACTGCTTACTCACTCCGAACTGCTTAAGGCTATTGAATATCTGACACGGTCTAAGCTTTTGCAAATGTAATTTTAAAACTTGCTCCCGTATGGCTTCCATGGTAGGTGATAAATATAATCAAACGAAATCGTCTATTTATCTTCAGCGATAAGCTGTCAAAAGAATACACTCAAAACGGGTATAATCAATACCGCTGTTAAAATTACCCAGCTGAAATAAACCAAGACTGAAAAAAGGTGACACCTATTGTGAGACACACTGTATATTATAAATGTGTTCTTTTCTACGGTATAGTAAAAATCAGGGTACAAAATTAATAAAATGTCTAACCAGAACTTTATAATCTACTTTTCTGTTGTAATATAGTTTAAGAATATTATTTATTGAATGTATCATCATTCGTTAATTTATTATAAATAGATTCCCCGTGAAATCGTATTCGATTTCTGCCAGCGCTGAAAACTTGACTCACCAACTTCGTGAAGATCTAAACAAAACTATTTTCGTACACGACAATAACGAAATGTGCAGAGCGTCTCTTGGCAATTGAACTCTGAACGCTGGAAAAACAGTTTTGGTTAAGTTTAGTAATAAAGACTATAAGCCGAAATCCCCGTCGACTTGCTATGAACAAATTCTATAATGTTAAGTCTCATATCTTTGTACACACACATACACACGTTAATTCGTCGACCTGAGTCAAAAAACACTATGGATATCCGGGTCTTCTATCAAAATATAAAACTTGGAGTGATCCTATAGTCTTTACAGTGCAGAGAAGTTAAAAGGGATGTGTGAATGTTGAGGGGATAATTTATGCCCGCTTTTAGATTTTTAAATTTTTTTAGATTTTTGGATTCTTAGATTTTTAGATTTTTAGATTTTAAGGTTTTAAGATTTTAAGATTTTAAGATTTTAAGATTTTAAGATTTTAAGATTTTAAGATTTTAAGATTTTAAGATTTTAAGATTTTAAGATTTTTAGAATTTTGAATTTTTGGATTTTTCGATTTTTACGATTTTTCGATTTTTACGATTTTTAGATTTTTAGATTTTTAGATTTTTAGATTTTTAGATTTTTAGATTTTTAGATTTTTAGATTTTTAGATTTTTAGATTTTTAGATTCTAAAATTTTTAGATTTTTAGATTTTTAGATTTTTAGATTTTTTAGATTTTTAGATTTTTAGATTTTTAGACTTTAGATTTTTAGATTTTTAGATTTTAAATTTTTAAACTCATAGATTTAAATATTTTTTAAATTTAAGATTTTTTGATTTTAATTAGATTCTTAAATTTTTGAAATTTTATAGATATTTATATTTTAAGATTTTCAGATTTTAAAATTTGTAGATTTTAAGATTATAAGATTTCTAGAATTTAATATTTTTAGATCCTTAAATTTTTTAAATTTTTTAGATTTTTAGATTTTTAGATTTTTAGATTTTTAGATTTTTAGATTTTTAGATTTTTAGATTTTTAGATTTTTAGATTTTTAGATTTTTAGATTTTTAGATTTTTAGATTTTTAGATTTTAAGATTTTTTTAGATTTTTAGATTTTTAGATTTTTGATTTTTATATTTTTAGATTTTTAGATTTTAAGATTTTAAGATTTTAAGATTTTAAGATTTTAAGATTTTAAGATTTTAAGATTTTAAGATTTTAAGATTTTAAGATTTTAAGATTTTAAGATTTTAAGATTTTAAGATTTTAAGATTTTAAGATTTTAAGATTTTAAGATTTTTAGATTTTAAGATTTTTAGATTTTTAGATTTTTAGATTTTTAGATTTTTAGATTTTTAGATTTTTAGATTTTTAGATTTTTAGATTTTTAGATTTTTAGATTTTTAGATTTTTAGATTTTTAGATTTTTAGATTTTTAGATTTTTAGATTTTTAGATTTTTAGATTTTTAGATTTTTAGATGTTTAGATGTTTAGATTTTATTGAAAGATGATTCGTTAGCTCTATCCATTGCGCTTTGCGCTTTTTACAGGGTGTCTCACAATAGGCATCACTAAACAAAATGGGATAGCAGCAAAACAAATCAACCAAATCATAGCATTTATTTTTCATTTGAAAGATACATGTTATAGAAATAAACCATATATGCAGGCCATTCTTCGCTTGTGATGAAATCTACAACGCTTGTGTCTCCTTTGCCTTGTGAGCTGGAGCTGAGTCCTGTTGGTAACAATATTGTGTATTCCCATACAGTCTCCCATTTATGCCCGCGCCGATCCACGCCACCGCCGATTCAAAATAGATCGGCGCACAGCTCTAGCTAGACACGGAGCCGGGTCATTTGCATCTCAACAACGATCCGCAGAAAAACGGTAGTTCTAACTGTGTTCGCACATTTGCCAACCAAAACGACGACGGACAACAGGAGCTAATCATTTTACTAGCAAGATCCGCATCAAAAGATTTGCGTCGAAAGATCTATGTTAACTGAAAAGCTTGTAACTTGACCTCTGTCGGGAGGTGGAGGGAGGAAAGAACTAAGCGAATGCATAATCGGAAGCTGCTCTCTGGTCAATTATGTCGGCGAGTAGATAACCAAATCCAAACATCGCGATTGAGCACGAATCTCAATTCGGTAATCGGTCCACACGTATGGATCGACGGTAGCATGTTAGGTCAATTGTTTTGTACCGTTTTCCGGCACCTGCCGATCGTCTATTTAGCCAATGATAGTGCGGATACGGGAATTAACCCCCGCGGCTGCCCTTTCAATGCTTTCATGTTCAACATGGTGGAATTTGTCTGCACTAGGCCAAACCGCTAGTCGCAAATTTGGCCCAGTTTCTGTGCAGCAGCGGCAAAAAAAAAAACGACGAAACCAATCGTCGGCAAGGTAATGGGCCGTAATCAATAGGTCGGTGCTGCTGGCTTCCTTGGATGCTGGGCGAACGAAACTAGTTACGCAATTCAATGGTTGTTTCCCATTATCGTAAAGGTAAACATCCAATCGATGCTGACAGTGTAATCGATGTCAGTGGGGGTTGAACTAGTTCCTTTCATGCTGGAATGGCCGTGCGTGGTCTGTTTTTTTTACACGACCCATTTAACGGAGGATCATGTTCCGTTGAAATGAAACATGCATTCAAGTGGTAATTATGATTTATTTGACACTTGTCGTAGTTGCTGCAACGATGGGTTAACGGAATTTTCTTCCCAAGAAATGCATTCTCAACCAAGATTTTGCTGGAAGTGAAACACTCCAACGGAGAAGTCGCTCTCTAATCAAAGCCAAACGCAACCAACTGCCATAAAGCCATAATTCACGATTGAATAAACAATAATGATATTATGATTGTTCGAAGCGCGTTAATTGATTTCTCTTTCTTCGGACGAATTCGCCACAACCGGCGCCTGCTTGATTAAATTTTTTGAACAATGGTTTTCGAAAAACTTCCAACTTCCCTATATCTCGAGTAAGTTCACATAGACGCTGACTTACGTCTGCACAGCCCGGGCTCGATCGATCATTTCCCACTCCGAACAAACAAAAGCGATCGGTTTCGAATTTTCTGCTTCTCGGTGAACGCAAATTGCGGTGCGATGCTGGCTCTTGGTTCGCTCGGAGTGACGAGAATGATGCAACGCGCTCAATTGATGCGATCCAAAGTGTGATGCGATTTCGCATGTAACATTAGCTTGGGACACCACCGAAGCGTCGAAGTCATCACGGGAACTGTCAACAGGGCGTACAGAAGTGGGTTGGGATTTTTCCTTGACCTACATTTTTCCTGCCAACCCGCTTCTGCGCAGGAACTGTAGGTAAATGGATGCATCAGAAGATGACACAGTTCTGTCCGGCTGGGATAATTGAATTGAGCCGAATGAGTTGAACGAGAAATTAAGCGATGAACCTGTTTGTGGCACATCGGAGCGCACAACCGGCGAGGATGGGAGCAAACGGGTTGTTCAAGTGTGCCATTTACGTTTCTCTTCACGGAGATTACGCACACAGGATAGGAGGAATGCGTTATGTAAACTGTTATCTAAAGGTAAACGGTGTAATTACAGCGAAGTGAGAGAATGTCAATTGTATTGGTTACGGCATGAAGATAATATTTTGTGAACTCCCGCGGTACGCTTTTGATGACAGCAGCCACCTTTTTTAGTCTCTTTAGAGACATTGCTGAAGAAAAAGACCTTCTAGGTTGAAGATGGTTAGTAAATAAATGGAACCAACGCATTCCGCAGAACGCCATTGTATAGTGGCGGGCCTCCATACAAAGGTCGGACAAAACCTCATATATTATCCTAAATGGCTAAAACTCACAGGTTAAGATGATTTTGGTATCCTGAATCTATTTCTGATATGGAACCTTTCATATATTTTGGTTTTACTATATTAGGGTGGTCCTATAAATTATGAAAATCTGCCGATTTTGGGTTAAGTAAAAATTAATCAATAATAAGCTATCACGATGTGTTAGTTGAATGCAGATTTTGATTAAAAGGGTAATTTGGGGGTTCGGAAATCATTATTGATATTGAAATTAACAATACTTGTTCATTTTTTGCACTTAGGGTGGTCCAAAAGCTATAAAATCATATAAATCATTAAAGAAGTTCGATTACCTACGGTTTTCTTTCAATGGATCGATTTAGCTAAACACACATGTTAGCTGACAAGACTGATTGGTATTCTTAGAGACCGTCCATAAACCACGTAACGTTTTTTAAGGTGGGAACTCGGAGCTAAGTTAATGCTGAAGTTGATGTTATATATAAGGTTTCATATTTTTTTACGATTTACAATGGGATCAGATAGTGAACAACGTGACATGTGAACTGCCCTTTACCAATCTCATTTCAACGCTTTCATACATGCTCCTGCGAGTGTGGGCTCTAATATACATTGATCTTTTTTCTCACTTGTCGAAAAGTTACCATACAGCGAACAAAGCAATGACAATACCTCATCTCATTTTACTTGTCGAAAGAGAAGCAAATGTCAATACACATTCACAATACCAAACGGAATTGCTGATAAACAATCATCAGGGATCGGTGATCATATTGATGAACAGTAGAGTTCCAGCAAATATTTTCAAATTCTTAATCACTCTTTGTGTCGTTTAATGGAAATGTGTTCTAAGAAAAACGGTATGGATAACATACAATTAAATTTCTAGTTTTTAAAATATTTTCTATATTTTATAGAAGTTTACTTAAAAGGAAAATACGTATTGGAGGGTGCTCTGAACTGTGGCGATGTGCGTGTAGAGCAGAAACGCAAAGCAGTCGACGAATATGTGTCGCTACATGTTGGATGTGCGATACAAGGTAGTGATGAGATCATTTCCAAGCTTTTGAAGGAATTTCAACGAAGATGGCAGAGTGCGAATCAAAAAAAGGATCAGTTTTTGATGGTTTGTAGCTATTGTTACATATTTTTTTACGGTTGATTATTTTTTGCTTTTATTTAATTCATTAGGTTAGAAGAGTGCGTCGTTTTTGTTGAAGCAACATCATCTTTAACAAAGCGGAATGTAAAGACTGTATTCGATGAAATTTGGACACACGCAATTGTTCGTAACTTTTTAGCGTGTGGGTAAAAATTATTGAAATTTTAACTGAATGTATTTCATTGTGTTGTGTCAATTGTGTAATGAGTTTCGTGAAAATCGGTCGAGTGATTTCAGTGATGGCTTCGAATGAAGAAATAGTGCGCCAACAAATTTTGGGCACTCACTTCGAAAACCCAAACGCTTCTCATCGATGGATCGGAAAACAGCTCGGAATCGCACATTCAACCGTATCTCATGTGGCAAAAAACGTGGCACATCAAATCCGGAGAAGGCCAGGATGGTATTGAACCAATTTAATCGTTATCCCAACATTTCGATCAGGGATGTTGCGAAAAAGGCGAAAGTTTCAGTTTGTTTTGTGCAGAAAACAATGAAACGTTCTGGATTACATGTGTACAAGGTCCAGAAGGCACCGAACCGGAGCGATAAACAGAACTCGGTGGCCAAAACTCGTGCAAGAAAATTGTACAGGGAGTGGCTCACAAAACCGTTCTGCATTGTGATGGACGATGAGACCTACATTAAAGCCGACACCAAACAAATGCCAGGACAGGAACACTACGTCGCCACCTCTAAGAGTGTACGGAAGAAGAAACTGTCGAAATTCGCCAAAAAATTCCTTGTCTGGCAAGCGATCTGCGGATGTGGCAAAATGAGTCAGCCCTTCATCACCTCTGGGACCGTCAACGGACAAATCTACAAGGACGAATGCCTCCAAAAACGACTTCTGCCCTTCTTGAGATCTCACGATGGCCCGACACAAACTGGTACAAAGATAATAATGTAGTTTTTGTACCAAAAGACGTCAACCCTCCAAACACTCCGGAACTTCGCCCAATTGAAAATTTTTGGGCAATCATGAAGGCAAAGCTCGTTAAAACTCCAAAACTGATAGAAAATGAACTTGAACTAAAGAAAGTGTGGTTAAAAGTAAGTAAGCAAGTCGGTCCTATCATTGCCCAAAATTTTATGAAAGGGGTCAAGGCAAAGGTGCGGGCATTTGGGTTGGGAGAAGAGGTTCAATAAACCAATGATGTCAAAACTTAACCATTTAGTAGTACTTTATTTCCAGAAAGTTTGAAAAGAATCGAGCTCAAGGAAAAATTTTGGTGACCTATTTTGTGTGTCCAAATTTCATCGAATACAGTCTTTAGGTGGTCGTCCTTCAAAAGATTTTGAAGACGTTTGTGATTGAACCAAGCGGCGAAATTTAAAAATCTAGTTCGTGAAGGTTTCAACGATTTCAGCCTTTTATTAAAATGGGGCTGTGATGGAAGTTCTGGTTTTAAATTTATGGATCCTAGTTGCTCGGACACTCACATTTTTTTAACATCGGTGGTACCATTAAGATTAATCTCCGACCGGATAGTAGTTTGGGACAACCCTCGATCATCCTCTACGCGATACTGTCGCCCTGTTTCATTGAAATTTGCAAAAGAAACTGTCGAGCTTTCAAAACAAGAATTTGAACGCATGACTGACGAAATTTCTAATTTAGAACCATTTGAAATATAAATTGTAGGCATCAGGGTGTTAATCACATTTGATCTTATGTTAACTTTATGATTGATAGAAAGACTGTCAACGCCATCACCAATACAAAATCGTCTCAGAGGTGCACATATGGAGGAGTACAACAATTCACAAAAGTTTCTTGCAGCAACTTGGATTACACGTCGATACACCTCGTGCTAAATTTGGAAATAGCAACGATGGTAAAATGGCATTTTTGATATGACTGACTTTCTTTGATTTGCACGCAAGGTTTCTTCAATATTAATACCGTTTACCTGTTAATATTCTAACCGTATCATTCTAATTATCTACAGGTAACACCGCTAGACGTTTCTTCAAAAATGCTGAGATTTCGTCTCAAATCACTGGAATTGATCTTGATCTTATCATTCGATTGAGAATGATTTTGCAAGCCCTTTAATCTGGAGAATCCGTTGACCCAGAAAAATTCCACCAATATGCAAAAGAGACAGCCAAACGCTATGCTTCTTTATACGGTTGGTATCATATGCCAACAACGCTCCATAAGTTGCTTATCCGTGGGTATCAAATAATGAATAACGCATTGCTTTCCATTGGTCGTATGTCCGGAGAAGCCCAGGAAGCAATGAATAAAGAAATTAGGCAGCTAAGAAAACATCACGCGTGAAAAGGTTCACGTAAGCAAACAGTAGATTTTTAGTTCCTTGATTATCGAGATTTTCAGCCCTGGGCTGGTTCATCTCCCATCTTTGTCACTCAAATACCTTTTGGGTATTTTCGTAACTTGTCCGGGGGTGAGATTCGAACTCGTGACTTTGGCGTGAGAGGTATGGATGCTAATCACTACGTCGGGGTCGCCCCCGTAAGCAAACAATGAAAGATATATGTTGTGGATTGCTTGTTGCATCCAATCCCATTGTTTCAAGTAGTCGCCATGGGCAAACGGTAGTTGCAGATGAATTGCCTCAAGAGGTGCAAGATTTGTTGACAGTTGAAGATTGTGATGAATAAATGTTTGTTTGTAGAATTAAAAGTTAAATTTTAACATTTTTTTGGCGTCCCAAATTACGTAACTGACTGTTTAAACGCTACTCAAACTGCTTTTCAAAGCCCTTAAATGGTTTTTTCCTGTTATGAAACCCCTCCAAGAATAAATGTCTAAACAAATAAAGGCTAAATCATTCTTAGTCATCACTCTCCTCCTCTCCACCTTCCTGTTTTATTATATGATTTGTAACACCCACCTCCTTGTGGTCTATTGTCTATAAAAAAATCAAAAAATTGTTAGGGCCGTGGTCATGAGGCCCTACCCCTTTGACCACGTGGTTTATTGACGGTCTCTGGCTTACCAGAATAAGGGTTACACTAAGTAGTCAGTATTCAGATGACAATTTTCATTATGTTAACATAAAACATATGCGTTAAACTATTTCGCGTCTCCATGGTGACTTGATAAAAAAAATGCGCAAACAGTGGCCTATATACCCAATAACTGGACAAAATTTCGCGTCGGATCCGGGATACGGTGTCCTTTTCTGATGTTTCTAAAAAAAAGGACTGGCTCTCCTAAATACGAAGTTTTTCTCCAAAATTTCATAAAAATCAATATTTTGGCATGCTGTAAAAACATTATAATTGAGTGATTGGATTCCAAACTAACCCTGAAATGTAATGGTTATTTATGCCCAAAAACACCTACAATATTGTCAGATTATCCAAATCATCCTAAGTTTTACAACGAGCTCATGAAGAAAGCTCTTAAAATAACGATAATAAAACATAATAAACTATCACACAAAACCTCAACTGTGAAAAAATCCCCAAGGCTCGATTTTTGACCAAATGACTTGAAAATTAGGGTTTTTCTTAGTTGAAGTATTAATAATGAGAGAAAAATATTAGAAAAATAAAAAATTGAAGTCAATTTTTGAGATTTTGTCCGGCTTCCAGCCACTGTGCATTGGGTCGAATTTCGGTCGGCAGTTTTAATCTTGGCTTAATATTGCAAATGAAGTTTCTTACATCCACGGTAGCTTCCGGTGCGAGCCTTGCTACGCTTCCTTCTAAATGAATGCAAATTTAATAGAACTGCTGTTTTGTTTTTTTTTAGTTTTGATTTGGTTTTTTTTTTTTTTTTTTTTTTTTGTTTTTTTTTATTACAAAAAAAAAATGGGTGGGTTGTTTTTTTTTTTTCCCTGGGTTTTTTTCTCCCCCCCTTGTTTTTTTTTTTTTAAAAAAGATTTTTTATAAAAAAAAAATTTTTTTTTAAAACACCGCGCCACCCCCTCATTTTCAAAGTGTTTTCCACTCCCACACCCTAAGATAAACAACAAGACCAAGATGTAGCACTGAGAGTAAATCAAGCATCCCCCATTCTTGGCTAAAGTTCTGTGCAGTTAGAATCCGGAATCACCTATTGTGTTGCAGCGGCACAGAAAGTGACCGCTGCAAGAATTCTCTTACCGCGGTTTGTTAACCTAGGCGCCCACTTTCTGTGGTATAAATTTCACGGTGTTTCATGCAGTGAGTCAAAATTTATTCCAGATGGAAGCCGAGAGGAGAGAGAAAATTCTGCACACCCACGTCGATAATCCAACGTGGTCCGCAATCAAAAACTAAAATCGCAAATCAACCATGTATGATGTGCTCAAACGCTTCAGGGAGCAAAAGAGCGTGTATCGAGTACCTCAAGGTAAGCGTCGTAGTGGAACATATGACCGCAAGCTGAGCCAGAAGGTGTTGAGAAGCGTCAGAGCAAACCCTGGACTATCAGATAATGAAATCGCACAAAAATACGCTGCTGCTCGCAGTACCGTTCGAAGAATTCGTTTGCGAGCAGGATATCGTTCTTATCGAGCCAGCTAGCAACCAAACAGAACGTTCAAGCAAAGTTTCGTCACCAAAACTCGAGCTCGGAAATTGTACCAGCAGGTGTTGACGAAGTACCAAGGATGTCTGCTCATCGACGATGAAACCTACGTCAAAATGGATTTCGGACAACTTCCTGGCCAAAAATTCTCCATGACGACGGCACGAGGAGATGTTCCTGCGAAGTTTAAGTTTGCTTTTATCGACAAATTTGCCAAAAAACTGATGATTCGGTAAGGGATATGCAGCTGCGGAGCAAAGACCAAAGTGTTCGTGACGAATAAGACGATGGACTCGAAGATGTACAAGGAAAAATGCTTTAAAAACCACCTTTCATTAAAGCCCATAAAGGTCCCGTGAGGTTTTGGCCAGATTTGGCGAGTTGCCACTACAGCCGGGAAGTCATCCAGTGGTACCGCGATAATAACGTTGATTTCATCGATAAAAACATAAATCCACCCAACTGCCCGCAGTTCCGGCCCATCGAGAGATTTTGGGCCATAATGAAGCGGAAGCTTAAGAAAAGTGGAAAAACGGCTCGGGATGCGACTCAGATGACCAAAATGTGGAACAAATGTGCCAAGGAAGTTGACACCGGAGGTGTGCAGCGTTTGATGGAAGGAATAAAGAAGAAAGTGCGAATTTTCATTAGAAACGAAGAGAAATGATTTGTATTGATATTTTTTCCTTAAAGTACGGTGAATTACCTTTGTTTCGATGTATGAAACTTATTTGTACGTCAATCCGTTACCGAGATACAGATGATCTTATTATTCCGGATTCTAAATGGACATAGCTTTATCCTATTTTTTACTTGGTTAAATTGGGTTTCTTATTTGGTTATTCACAATCACCTGAAACAGTTTCGTAATGCAAGATATAAGGGCTATACTACGATAATTACGAGCGTCAGATTTTTTACCAGTCTTAAAAATAGGCACTAGAAATGAGTTTTTCCATAATTGTGGAAATTCTCCGGATTCCAGTGAGATATTAAAAAGAAAAAATAGAGGAGAAGTAAGCTGTGTAGCCAAAGTCTTCAATAAGAAAGGAGGTACACCATTAGGTCCCGAGATTTTGTATAGCCTATAGTGATTTCCTGATCGGGATTTCCCGAATACCGGGATAAGATTTTTCACCGTCCCGAAAACCCCGGGATTCCCGGGACACACATTTATTATATATTTTTTCTGTTTGATACTTCCCAATAAATTTCAGTGAACCGTTTTCGCGCATTCAATATAACCCATACAACGCCAACATACATATTTACTGTACCTACATCGATATTAAACATCATTCATGAAAATGCATCATTCCTTTTGTGTTGGTTCAGTAGGCATTGGCATTTTTGCCTACACATTTAACACACACACACGCGCGCGCGCCAATTCGACGCAAGCTGTCATTTCCATTCAAAACATTGTTTTCATTCACTGATTACTGCTTCTGTGTTCATTGAATAATTTCGGATTGCCGTTACATCAAAGTAAGTAGTAATACAAAATTTGTGCTAATGTAGCCTTACATCCAATTACTTTAAAGGCATGGCTATTTGGAAATTTGGAAACACTTCGATAGAATTGCGGATGACAAAGAAAAAGCACGATGTCGGAAGTGCGAGCAAATTTTGTCGTGCAAGGGCTCTTCGACCAGTGGCTTGCCCCGGCACATGAAGAACAAACACGACATGGATTCCAAACCCCCCACAAATCCTAGTGAGTCTGCTGCGAAAGTTAAATCATCCACACCGAATGTCCTAGTGAAAGAAGTATCGATGCTTAAGTTCGTTAAACGTCAGTCACTGGCGGAAATTGTAGCTCGGCTGGCAGCGGAGGATGGATTTTAGATCAATGCAATCACCAACAGCAAGTTCATCAGACAATCGATCGCAGATCGCGGATATTCACTGCCAACGTCAAATACATCCGTCATAAAGCTGGTCGCCGAATACTATGGATACACTCAGCAGCAAACGCGGGATGAAATAGTGAAGCGTATCGATAGCGGTGAACTGGTTAGTCTCACTTTGGACGAGTGGACAAGTCTAAGCAACAAGCGCTACTTAAACGTGAATGCCCATTCCGCTGGCGGATCATTCTACAACCTGGGTCTCGGAAAAAATCCTGGATCACTACCTGCTGAAAAGGTTTTGGAAATGGTCAAGGATATGGTCCGGAAATTCGGTATTAAGGATGGAAACATTGTAGCATCAACGACTGACGGAGCTCGAGTGATGACGAAGTTTGGAAGATTGTCGGATTACCTTCATCAGCAGTGTTACAACCATGCAATTTACTTGGGGGTTTGCGATGTCCTGTACAAGGATCAGCCACCGGTACCAATTGAAAATGAGGATTCAGATTGCGACGATTCGGATAGTGATAACTACGATGATGAAGTTGGTACTTCGGGTAAATATATTGGAATGTTCATATTAAAGAAAACAGAAATTTATTTCAATTATAGACTTGTACACCACGCGATTTGGAGAGTCTCTGAAACGTATTCGAAGAGTCGTGAAATTTTTTCAAAAATCGCCTGTTAAGAATGCACTGCTTCAAGAAAAAATCACGAAAATGTTACATAAACTGTGTGTGGACGTCAAAACTCGTTGGAACTCGACTGAAACGATGCTGGAGCACTTCATTCACGGTTTTGATTGCATCAAAGAGACACTTTCCGATATAGGCCTTTCAGGTCTTATGTTGGACAGTGATTTCGAGGGCAACCCTCCAGAAGCCCTTCCCCACCACACCCCTTCGCAACCATGACCAGGCGGGAAGAACCGGAATCGGCTATAAAGGAATATGCCATCCCGTCCCAGAGTGATTCGGCATTGTTTGATTTTTCAAATATAGTTGCGAAAGAGCTGTCACTTTTTGAACTACATGGTAAGTTGAGCCCGAATCTTGAAATCATTTTCGGCGGCTTAAAATCAATCAAACCGACGTCAACCGATAGCGAGCGCATCTTTTCGAACTCCGGAAATATCTGTTCTAAAAAGCGAACCTCACTGTCCGATGAAAGCATTAATAACATTTGCTTCATGAAGTCGTATTTTCAGAGAACGAATTCATATTGATAAGACCAGTTACTTGATTTGAACCATTGATTTTTTTTATTGATGAATAAAACATATTCCTAACCACAAAATTGCGTTTTTAAGCACATTGAAAATTTTCCCGGGATCCCGGGATTTCCCGGGACAAGCAACAAATTTTATCCCGAATTCCGGGACAAGCAAATTGGTCGGGAAATGGAACCTCTAATGCTAAATTTGGTTCCATTTGCTTGATTAGTTCTCGAGTTATGCAGAAATATGTGTTTCATTTGTATAGGAGTCCCCCCTTCCAGAGTGAGGGAGGGATCTCTAACTATCACAAGAACCTTTCCCGGCCCCAAAAACCCCTCCATGCAAAATATCACGCCGATCGGTTCAGTAGTTTTCGAGTCTATGAGGTTCAGACAGACAGACAGACAGAAATTCAATTTTTATAAGTATCCGTAGATAACAATTTTTAAACGTTGTGAGTTTCATGATTGATGTAAAGCAAGAAACGTAAACATATTATCATGTAAAGTTTTGTTTTTTGAAAATGGAACATACGCAACTCAACAAAAAATGGTTTTGATTGATCTGTTGGTCTCTGTCAATGGATTCTAATGCTGTATAAATGTTTCGATCTCATGGCAAAATATTGAACCCGTTAATTAAACGTTCTCACTAAATTTACTCGCAAAACAAAGGGGTTTCCAAATTAAAAGGTCAAGTTTTCCAGGCTTCACAGGATAACAGTATTGAATTTAACAACATTAAATATTATTGAAGTTTATTTAATATCAATAATATTTTAATTTCTTTAATTATTATTTTTTTTCATTTGATTAATTAAAATCAAAAATTCATATGAAATCACCTGTCACTCAACAGGGCGGTGTGAATTTGTAATATTGTAGTTAAGATTACCCATTTTGCTGGTTTCATTTGTTGTATTTGTTGAGTTTTTCATTTATTTCGAACACTATTTTAATTATTCCGTTTCATAGTTTCTTTTTCTTCGACAACTTCATTTGTATATTTGTTGATTGTTGATTTATTCAATATATTAAATTAAATTCATTTTTTTAAGCATTCAGTTGTTAATTTACTTTATTTTGATGTATTATCAATTTATTTTGATTAATCATTTAATTTCGTTGATTCAGTTTTTTCAGTTTAGACTGCATATTAAGTTTGTTCAGTTTATTATTTTTAGTAAGTTTATTTAGCGTATTTAGCTTATTCAACTCATTTACTTAATTGGAAGCTTCTTCAACTTTGAAATGATTATGTTTCTATTCTTATTAATATCAGATAGCAGAGCACAAACCAGATCGCACAATAGCGTAGGTGGTACAAGCTCTGAACTATTGTTAAGATGGAGACGCGCCTTTATCGGTTGCTGTTTGATAGTGATTTGTGAACAATCCCTTCCCTTTTAGATAAAGGATGTGTCCCCTTCCAACAAACCAGAGCTGTCCTGGCCCCTTCTATGCAACTAGAGGTAGGAATGTAGCTATAAGATTTAACTAAAGGAAACATAACAAATTCAGCGGTGTAGAAATTACCAATTCAGAAGAAAAATTAATGAATATTTTGTGAAAATCGTGCGTGTTTTTTTAATTAGTGCATAATAGTTTAATTTTTAAGTTTCTTAAATTTCGTTAGTTTCTTAAGCTTCTAAAGTTCCTTTAATTTCTTTAGTGTGTTTTATAACATTTAGTTTTGTTTCTTTAGTTCTTTCATTTTTTTAAGTTTCTCTAGTTTCTCTAATTTCATTTTCTTTGACTTTTAAGTTTCTTCAGTTTTTGGAGTTTTTGATAAGTTTTATCAGTGTCATTAAGTGATTTTTAAGTGGTTTTGATAAATTAAGTTTATTACTACTATCATTGTAATGTTTTTTTTTATTCTTAAAAAGCAACGATTATGATGATGTAGAAGGAAACATCCTCTCATCACCATGAGGCTCAAGAGGGGACAGTATTTTTTGCTAGAACGAAAAATATGAAGAGAAAGTGCAACACTTTCTCTTCATATCTTTCGTTCTAGCAAAAAAACTGTCCCCTCTTGAAACCTCATGGTGATGAGAGAATATTTCCTTCTAAGTTGATAAAGTTTATATAGTCGGTCCATTTAGCTTATTGAGTATACTCTGAGACAAATTCTATCGTTATACCGACAATTAAATCATGGTCATAAAGACTTTAGCAAATAATGGATACAATAACCATGAAAATGGACGATTTTGCCACGTTCATGGCATTCTTGACTATGATCATGGTAACAAGGACTATTCCGACATGATGGTAAATGTTGAATCAACTATTTTTAATGGACGTTTTGACCATGATCATAGTCGGTTCACAATCACTATACTGCAATAGTCATCCTAACCCCCAATAATGGTAAAATTGACTATCAAATTTGTCTCTGTGCTCCTTGTTTTTAAATGATAATTTTTTAAAAAATGTGTATTAATTTTCTTTTTTTTCTGTTTTGTTTTTTTTTTTTTTGTTTTTTTTTTTTTTTTATTTTTTTTTGTTTTTTTTTTAGTTAACGTTTCTTTAGTTTTTTTAATTTTTCTCGTGTTTTTTATTCCTTGGGGTACACGAGATTTGGGTATTTCTGTTAGATTTTTGCTGGAAATATTTTCTGTTTTATTTAATTCAATAAGTTTATTAAGAATATATTTTAGCATATTTGATTTGTACAGTTCCTTTGAATTCTTAAGTTTTATTGATTTCTTTAATTTTTTATTCTATTTCGTTTCTGGTAAGTTTCTGTTATCATTAAGTCAATAACAAATTCTTTAGTTTCTTAAGTTCTGGATTTTTTAAGTTTTGTTTAGTTTCATTACTTTCTTATGTTTCAGTACTTTCTATAGCTTCTTAAACTTCTTTAGTTTCATTAGAATCTTCAGTTTTGTAAATAGTTTCTTCTGTTAATGTGAATTATTAATTTTATTTTTTGCTTTTTTTGAGTTTAATAAGCTTTATCGGTTATTTTCGTTTATAAAAATTGTAAAAAAAATTTTTAACTAAAAAATGAGAAAAAAGTTTAGTGATTTCCATTTAATTCCAACTACCTTTATTGCTTATCTTACAGAAACGCGTATTTCATTTACAATGTGCAGACTTCTTAGTGTCGTGAACTAATATTCGACTTTTTTTGTTTATTTATTTTAATGAAGTTTCTTTAGCTTAATAAACTTCCTCAATTTGTAGAGGTTTTTTAGGTCTCATTCGGTTTCCTTAGCTTTATAGTTTCTTTAGTTTCTTATGTATCTTAAATTTCATAAGTTCTTAACTTTCTATAGTTCCTTCAGTTTCTTCAGTTTGTTTTAAATTCGTTGGTTTCGTTAGTTGCTTTCGTTTCATTAATTATTTCAGTTTCTTTAGCTTCTCGAATTGTTTTTTTCTTTTACTTTTAAGTTACATCAAATATTAAAGTGCGTGTTAAGTATTATCTATATTCTTAGTCTAGTTAACTTTTAAATTATTTTAATGTGTAAATGAGTTAATTAAGTTTATGCTACTTATTAAACTTAATTCGCACAATTATTTTTATTGAGTATATTAAGTTTTTTTATTGATTATTTATAAATTTAAAATAAGTCGTACATAATTTGTTTATTTCGTTAAGATCAGTAAGTTTCTGTAGATTATCGTGTTAATTTAGTAAATTTTTTTTTTATAAAAAGATATATTTTTTTTACAAGATCATTTAATTTATTTGGTTTCTTAAGTTAGTTAATTTCGAACATTTGTTTTAATTAGTCTATAGAGTATATATAGTTTGTTAAGTTTGTTTAGTTTATTAGTAAACTAAGTTTTTTTTGATAATATTTTAAAGCTTTTCAAGCTAGTTTTAGATATTCCAAGGTGTTTTCCTTAGTTAAGTTTAAATTATTTATTTTTGTTCACTTATACAGTTTCTTAAATTGTTTTAGTTTCTTTTGTTTCTTTAGATTCCTTAGATTCGACACTTTCTTCACGATACTAAGTTTAATAAGTTTCATAAGTTTCTTTTGTTAAATAAGTTTACTTAGTTTCTTTTATTATTTTAGTTTCTTAAGTTTCTTATGTTTCCTAAGCTTCTTTAGTATTTTTAGTTTATTGTTTGTTGTTTAAGTGTATTGACTTTATTTCATTTACATTCTTATTTTCGTCAGATTCTTATTTTTCTTTAGTTTATTTAGTTTCCCTAGATATTTTAGCTTCTTTAGTTTCTTTATTTTCCTTCAGCTGAAACCAAAGATCATCAATTTTTTTTTAGCTTCTTGAGTTTCTGAAATACATTTGTAGGCTTATTGAGTTTGTATAATATCTTTATTTTTTTAGAACTTTTTTTTTCTTTTAGTTTTTTTTTTGGTTTTTTTTTCATTTAATTTGTTTCTTTTTTTTTAACTCCATTAATTTTCTTTTAATTATGTAGTTCCTTTAGTTCCTCCTCTTTGTTTAGTGTCTTTATTTCAGTTTCTTCAGTTTGAGTTACTTTTATTCCTTCAGTTTCTTTTGTTCCTTTAGTATCTTCGGTTTCAAATATTTCTTTGGCTACTTAGGTTTTTATTTTTATTTTTAGTTGCTTGAGCTAAAGAAGTCTAAACAATATTTAGCTTGTTTAGTTTATTAGGTGAAGTTTTTTCGTTTAGTTTCATCAGAGTTTTTATCTTCCTAACAGTCGGTTGTTCCTTGAGTTTTCTAGGTTTCTTTATTTTCTTCAAGTTCTGTAGGTCTCTAGATCTTCCAGTTCCGATTGAATTGCAATCAAACCAGGCTTCAAAGCATCCGCGAAATCTTCTAAAAGGCGATGGAATAGCAGCAGATGCAGAATGTGACCAAACAATAATTGGAATTTTGTATACTTCGAGCACCCGACCAAGTAAATTTTTGAAACAATAATCGGCTCCACAGACTTGATTAAGACATTTGGAACCACAATTCGGTTGGATTTGGATTGGATTTGGATTGGATTTGGATTGGATTTGGATTGGATTTGGATTGGATTTTGGATTGGATTTGGATTGGATTTGGATTGGATTTGGATTGGATTTGGATTGGATTTGGCATTCCCTTCTTTCTCTCTCTCTCTCTCTCTCTCTCTCTCTCTCTCTCTCTCTCTCTCTCTCTCTTCTCTCTCTCTCTCTATCTCTTCTCTCTCTCTCTCTTTCTCTCTCTCTTTCTCTCATCTCTTCTTTCTCTTTGTCTCTGCTTTCTCTTTCTCTCTCTCTCTCTCTTTCTCTCTCTTTCTCTCTCTCTCTCTCTCTCTCTCTTTCTCTCTTCTCTCTCTCTCTCTCTTCTCTCTCTCTCTCTCTCTCTCTCTCTCCCTCTCTTTCTCTCTCTTTCTCTCTCTCTCTCTCTCTCTCTCTTTCTCTCTCTTTCTCTCTCTTTCTCTCTCTTTCTCTCTCTTTCTCTCTCTCTGTTTATTCTGTAAATGTACACGAACTTTGAACACCTGAAATATAATTTTCGAAAGTACCTAATATGACGCTTTATTATTGCATTGTTTGCTAGGAGAATCCGGTTCGTAATAGTTATTTGTGTTTTCACACCATTCGGCATCGAAAATGGAAGAATTGGGTGAGTTCATTTTGATTAATAAACTGTTACATTGTAGGTTGATGGTTTCCTGCTCAGTTTTTTTGAGAACGATTATTCTACGTGAAAAATGCTATAAATTGCAAAGCTTAGAAAGAGTTCGACAGTTGCCGTTTTTTATCAAGCATGTTTTGTGAAATTTGAATTAATTGTGTTCAAATTTGACTTTATAGACTTTTTTGACCCAATAGAAAACCTCTACAGATGTATATCAACTCTGAGTCCCGGACAAAACGATCATCGGGCCTTGAGGTGTATTTTGATTCAGCAGCTTAAACTGCGAGAAATTCTTATTCTAATTGTCGCTCGACATTTTTTTCTAATATGCAATTGTGCCGACTTTTTCAAATTATACAATTGTGCCACTCTTCCCATTTTTTTTTTTCATTTTCTAAAATCTGTATTTAAATCTCAATATATGGTTCAATATTATGACGAAAACCTCTGAAAATGAAGTTGAAGAATAAGCCAATTGAAAGTCTCATTAATTATTCAAATAACCTAAATGCTCATTCCCTTCATATCGTAGACCAAGCATTAGCCATGATTTGCTAACATTAGTTCAGTTACGCAAGCAGTCCCCCAAATTGGCACTTTTGCATATATCTTCTCGAAAATGATAGCATTTATAGTCGCCTATTTTCGATTGAAAATTCAATCTGCCTCCGTTCAAAACGCTCAAACAGAGCGCTAATCACTTCACAACGCTATCAATTAACGATCGAAATTTAAAGATCTAATAGCCGCTTTCTGCACTCATCGTAAGACTGTTTGAATTCGAAGATTTCAGAGCAGTTACACATTTCGCAAAACCGAAAATTACCTCTACCATCGCTCTAGATGCAGAGAGTCTGCGGGAATCGACTTTTTCGCATATTCCACACCGTTTTCCTAGTGGCTAATAAGAAGCTAACAATACCCAATAACATAAATTATAGATTTGTGGGTGGGAATCCCGCGCAGCAGACTTAAGATGAACAAGCAGTAGCAGGTTGAAGTTGAAAGCAATTTCGAAATCAAACAATAACATAACTGAAGAGAGTGGCAAAACAAGTAGCTGAAAGCGCTTCTCAAGAAGAGGTATGTGTATGCCACCCTCGACTTAGCTTGTTGAACAGTTGCATCAATAGACCCAATAATGCTTTCGGTTTGTGTGGTGGGGAATTATCAGACGGTGGCGAGCGGGGCAAAGGTGATGTGATCGTATTATGACTACTTGGATTTCCATGAGAGCTTGGCAACATGCGCGACCCCAAATGGGAGAAGAAGAAAAAAGAGTTCACCGTGTGCTATGATTGCATGATAAGCACGTCTTGATCATTGCGTCTCCATTGTATTGGGATGGCGCAACGTTCAAGGCTACCTGCCATTGTTGTCAAACCAAACCGAGAAGAACGAACGTCCAGCGAAAGTTCTGCTTTCATTCAGGCGAAAGCCACCCAGAACTAGAATTGAACCAGAACCAGTCTTCGAGCCCTCGGAAAGCATAAGTACTCCCGAGGCCTGCTGTCGAAAGTGACCCACTTGCCTGGAAGAGAACAACTCGATAAATCTCAACTGCCGGCAGCGCTCGTTCGCTCTCGTATCGGATTCCGTTAGAAGAACCTTCTTCCGTGGCCTCTCAAGATGCACAACCATAAGTGGGTCGCTCAGTACCCACTCCTATCCAGTTCTATTATTCATTACTCCACAGGCTGGCCTGCTCCTCCTCCTCGAACGTGCGAACGCACGGCATAATTGGCTAGGGAAACCGGCAATCCTCAAGTAGATACCCCCTTCAGCACCTCAGTCTTATATAAGTGGAGAACCCGGAGCCCGGAGATCAATGCCGCAACACGTCGTCGTCGTTCGTAACCTATTTTATCTCGAGCGCCAAGGTTGCAAGTCGGCCGCAGCAAAGAACCAGTTTTTCTCTCGGCCAGATTTGATCTTCCGGCAAATGCGGGCATTTTCCTGAGCGAATGTTGCAACTCATGCTGCCGGAATGCTGAAGTAGAACACACACATTACGTACACACGTTACGAAGATGGTAGTCCGTACTTATGACGCTCGTTAAACGTATCCCGGTTGGAAAGTGATGCAACTGGAAGTAAGTTGGATAACGTGACCCCTTTTTTAGGATAGTGATGGATGCCTTCTACGTGAGTAGTCAATCAACCCGGAGAGCTATGATTTGATTCGAAAGGTTGATTTACTTACTTTGAAGCAATGCTAACTGTAAATGAATTACGATGAGGCACTCCCGATATAGATTGCCGTGCCTTGTTGCTAGAATCCCGTCACCTGGCATTAATTAAAGCCATCGGTTGAGAACAGCAAGGCGGAAATCGCCAATCTAATCAGGGCATAACTGTGTTCTAAATGATCAACTGATTAGCATGAATAGCGACAGTTGTAAATTTAATAAGCGAAGGACCCGAGCCAGTCTTCATGCTGAAGGGAAGTTGTTTACTTTTCTGAGGGAATTATTCAAAGCCCGGGGGCAATTTCCCTACTTAGCGTACCAATCGCATTATCGCCACTTGGTCTTGGTCTCAGTCTCACCAACATCAGACGGTCAGACACAAAGCGCTTGCCGAGCCACATAGCGGTAGTCACATAACCCGTGTAATAATATGTTTTTGTTATGATGCTGCTGGCTGACAAACCCAGTCCGGGGCCACTGAGACAAAGTGAACAATCGTTTGATTGGTTAGAAAAGAGGCGGTGAGAAAATTGGTTGAGTTTGAAGAACTTGTGGGTTAGGTGGACTAGGTTTTAGTTAAGTAAGTTTGAATTAGAAAATGCAGGGGTGTAACCAGCTGTGAAGGCATTTGGCCCTTTTTTTAAACAAATAATGCACTTGTTTTGAAATTGGAAATATCTTCTCAACATCATGGGATCCCAGTAGTGAACAGCAGTTTCTGCTAGAACCAAAGATGTGAAGAGAAAGTATCGATAGGTCCGATAGAGCTCGGCAGGTTATGAAATTGAATAGAAGTAGTTTGAAATTGAGCGTAGGGCTTTGTTTAAGCAGTGTATCGAAAATAAGCTATCCACAAACTTTCTTTCAAATTATGTTGAAAACCGATATTTTATTCATACAAAAAATTGATCCTTTATTGTACGAGGTTAAACTTGAACATAATGAAGACCGGATGAAATTTAAGCTATTCCTTCACGAATTTTCGAACTTTGGATCGAATGCTCTTCATCAAGTTCCGGACAAGTGTTGCATCGTATTTTGTGGACGCTTGAGCCCAAATTTTTTTGAACTCCTGCATGTTCCCAGCTGCCTTACCAGTCTTCTTGAAGACCCTCTTCACGATTGCCCAGTAACGTTCGATGGGTCGAAGCTGAGGGCAATTTGGTGGATTGATATTTATCTCAACGAAATCTATACCCTTTCCCGCAAGCCAATTGAGAGTGGTTTTGGCATAGTGAGCCGACGCTAAATCCGGCCAAAACAGTGAAGGTGTACTATGCTTCTTATATAAAGGCAACAATCTCTTCTGGAGACACTCAGATCGATAGATTTCCGCATTTATAGTTCCGGTAGTGTAAAAAATGGTTAACTTCAAACCACAGGAACATATTGTTTGCCATACCAATACCTTTCGACCGAATTTCTCCACTTGAATCGACCTGTCCGCATCGCTCACATCCTCCCCAGCGACGGCAGTAAAGTATTGTGGACCTGAAAGGGTTTTTGAGTCCTCCTTTACATAGGTCTCATCGTCCATCAAAACGCATGCATCCGGACGCTGCAAAAGACGCGAATACAATTTCCGGGCCCTTGTTGCTGCTCGCTTCTTCTGTTCTTCACTTTGTTTTTCTGCTTCTTGTAGGTCTTCAGGTGGTTTCGCCTCTTGATCTGGATCATTCCGACACTCGTTCCTGCTTTTTTGGCCAAATTACGTATTGACATTGATTTGTTCTTAATGATTAGAGATACCACTTTCTGCTCCAGTTTCGGGTTGGAAGAACCGGGTTTTCTGCCTCTTCCTGGTAGCTCATCCAAAGAATAGTGTTCCCCAAACTTATTAATGATGGTTTTAACACGCATGATGAATTCCAAACCGCTTCGCCAATTTTCGCATAGTAATACCCTTCTCACTTAGCCATGTGTCCAGAACCTTAATTTTCACTTCCTTTTCAATACGCGACATTTTGAAAACGCAGAATTTGAATCGCACAAACAAGTAAACAAAAGAAAGCTGACAGTCAAACGCACAGCATGCAGTATTCAGAGCATAAAAAACCATCACAAATACATGCGTACAACGCAAATGTATGTGGATAGCTTATATTCGATACACTCCTTAATGAATATCTTGTACAAGCTGTATCTCAAGATCCTAGCCATCTAGAAGGATGCCGTTTACGACAAAGTTGGCGAGTTGTACACCTGGAGGCCATAATTCGATGTCTGACGCCATTTTGGAATCCAAGATGGTTGCTTCCAGTTATAGAAAAACTGGGAATAACTATCACAAACCCTGCAAAATGGATATTTTGGAATGGATATATTTTTTTTTTTTTTTTTTTTTTTTTTTTTTCTCTTTTTGATAAAGTTAAAATCCAATACGAAACTTCAAGTTTTAAAAATCTGAAACTTTTCAGGGATGGTTTTTGGAACATTTTCAGCCACAATTTAGGTTTAGGCGTGTTTCGAAAATCGTCACATACGGTACTCTTGCAACCGTCTTAGTAATCCGGAAAAAAAGGTAATGGCCCTCCAACGAAGACAATGGTTAAGAAGACGCTCCGATCACTAAACACTATGTTGAACAACGGCAGCACTTAGTTTGCACCTTTAGACTGAAGAAATGATCCATAAAGAATTGAAAATCCGTTCCATAAAAAACGTATTTATGAGCCATAAGGGTCTGATTAAAATCTATAAATAAAATGAAAATGTTCCATAAAATACAGCAGTGTGATCCATACTTAATATAAATTTCAGCAATAAAATGTCAAAAATGTAAAATGAAATGGAATGATCGATACAATCTTATAATTACCCATAAACATATTGCAAATCTATATGTTTATAAGTGGAGGTTTTTGAATGCAAGAAATGTTTCTAAGGTGACTCGAGACCCCTCCCCTTTCCGAAAAGATGGCTAATATTCAAAGAAACACAAATTTCTGAATAACTTGCAATCTTATCAAGTTACTGGAACCAAATTTGGCATGTGAAGGTTTTTTTTTGTAAAGAAATGTTTCTCTTGTTATGGTGGTTTGAGACCCCTCCGTCCTCTGAAAAGGGGTCTCCCATACAAATGAAACACGAACCTCTGCATAACTCGAGAACAAATCAAGCAAATGGAACCAAATTTGGCATATGGAGGTTTTCAAAGGCAATAAATGTTTCTAAGGTGACTTGAAACCCCCTCTTTCTGAAAAGGGGGCTCCCATACAAATGAAACACAAATTTCTGCATAACTCGATAACTAATCAAGCATATGAAACCAAGTTTGGCAGGTGGAGGTTTTTGAAGGGTAGAAGTATTTCTATGGTGGTTTGAGACCCCTCCGCCTTCTGGAAGGGGAGACTCCCATACAAATGAAACACAATTTTTAGCATTACTCGAGAGCCAATGAAGCAAATGAAACCAAATTTGGCATGTTGAGATTTTTGGAGGCAAGAAATGTTTCTATTGAGGGGGGGGGGGGGTCCCATACAAATTAAATACAAATTTTTGCATAACTCGAACTAATCAAGCAGACCTTTTATAGGGCTGAGGAAGGTTCTTATGATGGTATAAGACCCCTATCCTCTGTATAATGAAACACAAATCCTCTCATACAAATGAAACACAAATTTCTTAATAACTCGAAAACTAATCAAGCAAATGGAACCAAACGTGGCATGTGGGGTGTTTTTAAGGCAATGATTGTATGGTGGTTAGAGACCTCTCCGTCGTCTGGAAAGGGGGGGGCTCTCTCATACAAATGAAACACAAATTTCAACCACCATGACAATTTTCCAGGTAACTTAAACACAAAATGTGTATTTCTTAGTTTTTGTAATTTGTTTCATTTGTATCAGAGCATCCCCCCACTCAAGAGATCATAGAAAACAATTCTGCTTCAAATTTGGTTTCATTAGCTTGATTGGTTCTCGAGTTATGCAGAAATTTGTGTTTTATTTGTTTTGGAGCCCCCTTGTCAGAGGTAGTAGGGGTTCTCGAACCACTATACAAAATATCCTGCTTTCAAAACACCCTAGATATCAAATTTGTTTCGATTCGTTTAGCAAGTTCTCGAATTATGTAGAAATTTGTGTTTCATTTGTATGGGAGCCCCCCCCCCCCCCTCCGTAAAGACTGGGAAAGAGTCTCGAACCATCATAAGAACCTCCTCCGGCCCCAAAAACTCCTGCACACAAATGTTCATAACAGTAGGAATAATTCTCATGTTTGGTTGAAATTTGTGTTTCGTTTGTATGGGAGCCTCTCCTTCCAGAGGGAGGAGGGGTCTCAAAACACCGTAAAAACATGTCTCGGCTTCAAAATCTTTTCCATGCCAAATTTAGTTCCATTTGCTTGGTTACTTCTCGAGTTATGTAGAAATTTGTGGTTAATTTGTATGAGGGGCGGTGTCTAGATAGAGGAAGGCTCTTGAACCACATTAGGAATATTTTTGCCTCCAAAATCCCCACATGCCAAATTTGGCTCCATTTGTTTTATTAATTCTCGAGTTATGCAGAAATTTCTGTTTCATTTGTATGAAAGCCCCCTTCTAGAGAGGGGAGGGTTCTTGAACCACCATCGAAACATTTCTTGACTCCAGAAAACCCCACATTCAAAATTTGGTTCAATTTGCTTTATTAGTTCTTGAAATATGCCGAAATTTCAGATTCATTTGTATGAGAACCCCCCCCCCCCCCCATTCTTCACAGGGGAGGGCCTCGATCCACTATAGAAACATATCTTGCCTCCAGAAAAGCCCACATGCAAAATTAGGTTCCATTTGCTTTATTAGTTCTCGAGTTATGCCGAAATTTCAACTTCATTGGTATGAGAGCCCCCCCTTCCCCAGAGAGAATAGGGGTCTCAAACCACCGTAGAAACATTTCTTGCCTTCAAAATCCCCTCATGTCAAATTTGGTTCAATTTGCTTAATTTGTTCTTGAGTTATGAAGAAATTTGTGTCTCATGTGAGCCCCCCTTCTTGAGAGAGTAGGGGTCGCAAACAATCATAAGAACCTTCCCCAGCCCCATAAACCCCCTCATATAAATGTTCACGTTGGTCGGTTCAGAACTGTTCGAGTCTATCAGGGTCTGACAGACAGACAGACAGAAATTCTTTTTAGTGTATGAGTAATTCTCGCTGGAACCAGGCCGCCATTGGCACATATCTTTTGATTTCAAATTTTTCATCGCTATTAGTTAGAATATATTGAAACAAGATAAAAAACGCTTTGGTTGAGCCAAATTGATGGACCCCTCGTTTTCTAAGGGACTAAACATGTTGTAAAAAAGTCGATTTTTTTATACATATAGAAATCTAGCCTCCAAATACCCCCATTTGCTAAAAGTGGTTTAATTTACTTGATTAGTTCTCGAGTTATGCAGAAATTTGCTTTTTATTTGTATGGGAGCCCCCCCCCCCTTTAAAATGGAGAGGGGTATTGAACTGCCATAGAAACATTTCTTGCCTCCAAAAACCTCAACATGCCAAATTTGGTTTCATTTGCTTCATTGGCTCTCGAGTTATGCTAAAAATTATGTTTCATTTTTATGGGAGTCTCCCCTTCCAGAAGGCGGAGGGGTGCCGGCGTCGGTGGTGTAGTGGTGTGCGTGACTGCTTCTTGGCTCCCCAGTGGGTCTGGGTTCAATCCCAGTCGACGTCGGTGGTTTTTCTGAGGCGAAAAAATCTTGTCACGTCTTCTTTCGGAAGGGAAGTAAAGCCGTTGGTCCCGGCTCATGTTCATGAGTCGTTAGGTAGGGTCCAGGTGGTGGAGTCGTCTTCCTGGCGTCGGTGATTGTCACCATGTGAGGAAATAGGCCGACGGAAAATAGAGAAAAAAAAAAGGCGGAGGGGTCTCATACCACCTTAAAAACATTTATTTCCTTCAAAAACCTCCACATGCCAAATTTGGTTACATTTGCTTGATTTGTTCTCAAGTTATGCAGAAATTCGTGTTTCATTTGTGTGAGAGACCCCTCTTTCAGTGAGCGGAGGAGTCTCAAACCACAATAGAAACATTTTTCTCCTTCAAAAACCACCACATGCCAAATTTGGTTCCATATGCTTGATTAGTTCTCGAGTTATGCACAAATTTGTGTTTCATTTGAATGAGAGCCCCCTCTAACAGAGGGCGGAGGGGTCTCGAGTTACCTAAGAAACATTTCTGGCCTTCAAAAACCTCCACTTGCCAAATTTGGTTCCATTTACTTGATTAGTTCTCGAGTTATGCAGAAACTTGTGTTTCAATGGTATGGGGGCCCCGTCCTCCTTACCAGAGAGAGAGGAAGGGTCTCGAACTACTTTAAAAACATTTATTGCCTTTAAAATCCCCGCATGCCAAATTTGGTTCCATTTGCTTTATTAGATCTAGAGTTATAAAGAAATTTCAGTTTCATTTGTATGACAGTACCCCTTCTAGGAGAGGGGAGGGGTCTCAACCCACCATAGAAACATGTTTCGCCTCCAGCAAACCCCACATGCCAAATTTGGTTCCATTTGCTTGATCAGTTCTTAAGATATGCAGAAACTTCTGTTTCATTTGTATGGGAGCCTCCCTTTCTAGAGAGGGAGGGGTCTCAAGCTGCCATAGAAACATTTCTGACTTCCAAAAACTTCTGCATGCTAAATTTGGGTTTCTTTGCTTGATTAGTTCTCGAGTTATGCACAAATTTGTGTTTCATTTGAATGAGAGCCCCCCTCTAACAGAGGGCGGAGAGGTCTCAAACCATCATAAGAACCTTCACCGGCCTTCTCCATACAAAATTTCACGCTGATCGGTTCAGCAGTTTTCAAGCCTATGAGGTTCAGGCAGACAGGCAGACAGACAGACAGACAGACAGACAGACAGAAATCCATTTTTATAAATATAGATATAGATATATAGATAAATAGATTTTTTCATTAGGAACAAATTGAACACATGCCAAAGTGAAGCATCATGGGAGAAAATGTCATGACATTCTTGTAATGTTTTCTGCAGGCAACGGTACATTTCTGATGTCACCAGCCGATGGGCTAAACAAAGATGCTGCATAGATTTATGTCGCCCAGAATTTCGTTGATTCATGGCTTACTATTGCATACATATGATGTTCATTATATGGAATCGAATTATGAGAAAAGATGCTAAGACTCATAACCAAAGATAATCAATTAAGTGCGTTTTTAATCAAGCTATCAAATAAAGTCACGCGCAATTTCTAAACTGTTTGAAACTATCGGCAAAAATAGAACGACATTTTTCAGTGTTCTATCCTCCGCATTCGTTCGAACTGTACCTAAAAACTGTTGATGGTCTTAACATATCGCAACGTTCCTTTTTATTGCGAAAAATGTACATTTATCACCAGCGATCCTATTAGCTAGAAAAAAAACTTCACTTAACCCTCCCACTGTGTATTATATTGAAAAAATAAAACTAACAGCGAAACGCTATCCTGAAAATCATTTCGAAACATGAAACATTTCGTGCTGCGCATGTGCACAGCAACCAAAACAAGGACCAAACAAAAATCCTTAAAATAGAAACTGCAAACCCTGGCCCCGAACAAGCACCTAACCTTGACCGAGCACGGCGAGAACGAGGACAAGACCTTGCCCTTGGTCCTCGCGCAAAACGCCTTGAATTGCCACCTATGAATCATGCCCCGTTCTACATTAGACACGTGCGCTCAGTCAAGCGTAAAAGGAATGACTCTAGCAACAGGGCGACATCCTTCCGAAGGAGCTAACCGCATTCCTTTATCCGGCAATCCGGCCATAATTGCACTGCATGTTCATCGAAGCGTGAAATTCGGCGAGTTTTGTGTACCAGGCGAGCAGAATCCGAACAGGATTTCTCCCTGTTGGAAGGACCCGCCTGTTCAGTCATGCGTAAAAGAGCGCATTTGTACACCCCTCTCCAGCAAAGCAAAACAAAAATCGAAGCAACCTGGACGTCAATCCTCGTTACCGTGGTTGGATGGTAGTTTGATTTCCGGCAGCGGTTTGACAGACACTTACCTTCACCACGCAAATCACGATTTCCAAGTTTCTTCCGCGAAATTCCCAAGCCAATCAAATTTTCAAATTTTCCAATCCGATTAAAATGATCGCGAAAGTTAGACTTCCCGCCCCATCCAAGCACCCCATCATTTCATTGTTTGCTTTTCACTTTGAACTTCAAACCGGCGGCGATCACAAGAGCATTTCCCACCCGTGTGTACGTGTGTGTGTGTGTCCCTCGTTCGGTCGATTAGCTCCGGGCGGGGAGGAAAAATTGTCTAATTAGCATAAGAAATTGAACGCTTGATTTACCGCGGCGCATCTTCCTTCTTCAACCTGTCCAAGTACAGACGAAAAATAAAAAAGGAAAATTGGTAAACAACCCCACATCCAGTCCGGCAAATAATGCAAAAGTGGAAAGATCATTTTCAAATTCCGTCCAATCACGAGCCGTCGCGCACCGCCTGTAATGAAACTTCGGACCCACCGGCCATTACGATGGGACTGGGATGGGAATCCGTGTGATGGCGAAAGTGAAAAGCAAAATTCGGTCACCAGAAAGCGCTATTTGTAGCAATTTGTTTGCGTCCATAAACGAGAAACGAAGAAAGTGTTTGTTTTGAAAACCTCCAAAACAAGCCGAGAAGCCGCCCGTCGATGATTAGAGAGAGAGAGAGAGAGAGAGAGAGAGACTCGCCCGGCCCGTGATCGGCCATTACTGGAAAATTAGCGGCGAATCTGGATCGTGCCACCTCCTCAGTGGGAAAGCTTGTTTGGCACCTGCGTCGTTCGAAAATTGGCAAATCGTTTCTAATGAGAGGGGATCACCCACCGCATGTATGTAAAACGAGGGCAAAGTGGTTCGGCACATGCATTTAGCTTGTTTTGCGCCTCTTTCTTTGTTTTATTATTTTTAGCGAAGCGATCCCGCGGTTGCAGCCCACAAATCTTGTTTCCAGTCGAGAGCCGGCCTGTTGAAATTAGTGCACCGAGGTGGGCGAATCGAAGCGATAAATGGTAGGCGCAGCACCGCCGATGGAAAACGCTTTCAATGAAGGTCGCCGGGTGGTGGTTTGGAGAACTATCTTGGTTTTTGGTTTGATGGCAGGAAGTGAGAGCACCTTGTTTGAAATTGTGCATCGAAGTGGGCTGCTTTTTCGAGGCTTACTAAGAGATTCAATCGATCGGAAAGGTTGATGGGTATGTTGATTATTGTAATTTATTGAAAGCTATGATAAGGAATCAACGGGTATAAGAAAAGGAGGCGCACAATGATCAAGGTGGATTGATCACGTAGAAGACAACCAGCGGAAAACTGCGAGGCCAACGAAGTGAAGCCATGGACCGAATAGAATACAGACAACTTCTGTGTACAGCAGAGGGCTCCCCGGCCTTAGCCTGGTTGTTAAGCAGTGAATCCAAACTTCCGAATGCATGAATGATAGAGACATTGTCCTAACTTTTCAATGTAGGAACACAAAATAATCTTTATCATTGATGCATACTCAACACAATAATGACACATTGCATGGCAGAAGAATCAAGATTAAAATGTTTCCTAACGTCCGATTGTTATTTAAGGTGTCGCCACACGGCGGCTGTTTCTAGTATATAGTGAGCTATAATGCTAGAAAACTATGTAGTAGTTCATAGGAACACCTAAAGGGTGTCCACAGTTAAATTGCATCACTTTCAGTAAGCTGTAACATTTCGCCCTTTGGGTTGATTTCAACGAAGTTTTGGGTGAAATGACCTCAGCGTGTATTGTTTACGCTGCGTGAGTTTCATTGTGAAATGTGTCGTCGTTTCGAAAATGGAGTCGAAGGAACAGCAAGTGAGCAAAAACATTTTGCACACGCATCTCGACAACCCACTTCTTTCGCACCGAGCCATCGGAAAGATGTTGAAAATAACCAGTCTACACCGTGTCCAATATATTCTCATACAAAATAAAACTCTATTTATTTCAAATCGATAATCAAGATTTTATTGATAACTTTACCCATTATATTGCAATATAATACTGATCAACTACAGCATATGTTTTGGAATAACACCGCCTTTAACCTTCTTGACCAGCTCCAGACGTTTTTCGAAACCGTCACGGGCGGCACTGGTGAATTAAACAACACAGCTAATGTTTGGTTTTATCCCTCTTTTTCTTTCCCCCTTTCTCTCCTTTATATGTGCCACGTTTCAAAATTGAGTAGAGTTCAACTCAATTGTGAAAAAAGTAGAGTTACGTATAGACTGAGTAAAATTGTTTAATATTTGAGTAAATGTTACTCCTATTTATACTTTATTCATAAGTATGAGTGACATTTACTCATGTCTGCTATTTTCCTGAGTATATGAGCCTAACTTCTGAGTCTAATTTGACTACATCTGGAGTCGATCTAAGTGGCGTGTAAAGACTGTATTCGATGAAATTTGGACACACGCAATTGTTCGTAACTTTTTAGCGTGTGGGTAAAAATTATTAAAATTTTAACTGAATGTATTTCATTGTGTTGTGTCAATTGTGTAATGAGTTTCGTGAAAATCGGTCGAGTGATTTCAGTGATGGCTTCGAATGAAGAAATAGTGCGCCAACAAATGTTGGGCACTCACTTCGAAAACCCAAACGCTTTTCATCGATGGATCGGAAAACAGCTCTGAATCGCACATTCAAACGTATTTCATGTGATCAAAACGTTCAAGGACCGTAAGACAACCAAGCGGAAAAATGGTAGTGGCAAAAAACGTGGCACATCAAAACCGGCGAAGGCCAGGATGGTATTGAACCAATTTAAGCGTTATCCCAAAATTTCGATCAGGAATGTTGCGAAAAAGGCGAAAGTTTCAGTTTGTTTTGTGCAGAAAACAATGAAACGTTCTGGATTACATGTGTACAAGGTCCAGAAGGCACCGAACCGGAGCGATAAACAGAACTCGGTGGCCAAAACTCGTGCAAGAAAACTGTACAGGGAGTGGCTCACAAAACCGTTCTGCATTATGATGGACGATGAGACCTACATTAAAGCCGACACCAAACAAATGCCAGGACAGGAACACTACGTCGCTACCGCTAAGTTGGCCGTTCCGGAGAGTGTACGGAAGAAGAAACTGTCGAAATTCGCCAAAAA